>JANHFT010005295.1:239337-249928 GCA_032467955.1 Pseudoxenodon macrops | reverse complement strand
GACTTTGCAGGCTTACCTGGCAGGCATTTACTGGGCATAATGTTTTGACTGTATCCACATGGTTATTCAATTTATGTCTGGGTACAGTACCAATGTTATTAATTTATTCTTTGCTTGCAAAGACCTTACAGTACAAACTTTGCATAGGATACTATAAACAAATCCCAGTGATTTGTTTTAGCAAACAAATCACTGGGATAATTTTGAACGGTTTCCAAATAAAGACAAGTCCATTGATTAATCTGAAGTGACTTGTGCACAAAGTACACTCTTTGTCCAACAGTTTTAGCTGAGTATGGAGGGGTGACTGGCAGATGGGAGCATTGCCTGCCCTGATTCAGCATTCTTAGCCCTCTCAATCCACAATTATATATCCAGAACAACTCAGATTAGTGGCTTTATTATGATACATAAAACTGGAGGTTTCGGGATTCATCCTTTTTGCTTCGTCCATTAAAATGTTGGTGATCTATACACATAGAGCACACATATTAACAGTCTTAATAAAACTGTATGTTTGTGAAACTGTGATAGGATGAGGTATCCCCTCATTCTTCTAGACCTGCCTGCTCAGCTATTCCAGTCTATGTACGTCTGGTGGTTTTACTGGATATCCTTTAGCAGCTAAGGATATAAATCACAGACCTCATCAAATGCTACAAATTTTTAAATCTTTCATAACCAAAAGAACTAACGGAATTTCAAATGATAGACAGGTCATTTTCAGTCAGTTTTTACATATTACATCTTTACGGAAACACAAAACACATTATGGCTCAGGATATCGGAATGTTTTCCGCAATAACTCCCAAGACATTTAACAGAATGAATCTTTGTACATTAGTCATTGAAGTGCATTATGATTCAAATAGGATTCACAGTTGAGAAAGTAACTTCATTTACATATCAGTGCCGGCAAGATCAGTTTTCAAGTCTGAGGAAATATTATTTTCCACTGCATGGTTACAGATCTTCAGAGAATCCTAGTGCTCGTTTTAATCTAAAAGTGATAATAGGTACTATGCTGGAGGTCTAGGATATGTCCCCATCCTATTTAATAACTAAATATAAGTGCCAAACATTATTCAGGAAAAAGGCCTCGGATACTGGTGAAATAGTTAGGCAGTAGGTTAATACTATAAGGCAGATAGGTTTTTCTGGCGAGTGAACTGTGTAGCTGCCAGAAAACCTCTGTGTCTCTGGAATCAGCTTATTCATTGACAAGCTTCAGTCATTCAGCTGACTTTAGGACAGAAGAATGGCTTTTGTTCCTATCTCTGATAATAAATATACTGGGCTAATAAGCACCTAGTGTCCTAATGATACCCCACCCAGATACCTAGTTACATAATTTGATTTCCACAATTCTTTATTATCTTAAAAGGGTCAGTCTTGCTGCAATTACCTTTGCTGGAATATAAACAACCATCCAAGTTCATTCAACCATTTGGGCAAAACATGTTTTGATAGCACACATCTGTAAAAATATAACAGCTGTTTCAAAGAGTGCAACCAACCAATTAGATTATATTGAGACTGCTCTTCTGCCTTTAAGCTAGCATGCAGACTATTTATTTTATACAACAAAGAGGCTGCCCACACAACTCTGGACAGCTTTCAATAAAGATGTACACTTCTAAAAGGAAACAATATATATCAAACAAAGAAAGTCACCCATTGTACTCCAAGGCCTGGGAAAATAACCAGATCTTCAGTGATTTTATAAACATCACCAGGGTAGGAAACCTACAGATTTCTGTGGGGATGTTATTCCAGAAGGCAGGCACAGCACCAGAGAAGATGTAGTTCCTAAGTTGTGATAAACACCACTGTTTGAGAAGAGCAAAGATGATCAAAAGCCTGGAGACTAAACCATATGAAAAATGGCTGCAGTTTGGGGGTCTGGCTAGTCTAAAAAAAAGAAGAATTAGGGGTGACATGATAGTATTTCAGTATTTGAGGGGTTGCCACAAAGAAGAGGGGGGTCAAATTTTCCAAAGCACCAGAGGTCAGGACAAGAAATAATGGTTGGAAACTGATCAAAGAGAGAAGCAACTTGGAATCAAGGAGAAACATCCTAACAGTAAGGACAATTAACAAGTGGAACAGCTTGCCTTCAGAAATCGTGGGTGCGCCATCACTGGAGGTTTTTAAAAAGAGACTGGGCAGTCACTTGTCTGAGATTCTATAGGTTCTGGACTAGAAGACCTCCAAGGTTCCTTCCAGCTCTATTCTATTCATTTATTTGTTTGATCAAAAGGACTTGGAATGCACCCAGTCTCTCTGGTTTTACAGGCCAGGTAGATGTTATCAGGAGATAGGTGTTGCTTCCAATAGCCAGGCCTTATGTCATAAGGACTTTATAGGTTATAATCTGTACTTTGAATTGTATCTGGAAGCCTATTGATATCATCTGGACATACTTCTGCATGGCAATTACTTCTGCTCCTGCCACATTCTAGGCATATTCAGGGTGGTCTTCAAGGCCAGCCCAATGTGGAACACACTGCAAGAGTCCAATTGTGACATCACTAAGGCACGAGTGACCATCTGAATGGCTTTCTAACCTTGGAAGAGATGCAATTGGCAGACCAGATGAATCTGTTCAAAGGTCCTCTTTGTCACAGTTGCCACCTGTTCTTCAAATAGGGGCTATGAATCCAAGAAGACTACTAGGTTACATATCAGACTCAAATGAGATAGTGCTATCTTATTAGATATTAGACATGGAAAGTCCACAGGACAGGGAAGAGTCAAATATCCACAACCTCTTGATCTTATCTGTCCCTATTCATCCAGACCTACACAGCTTCCAGACACTGGGACAAGACTTTCAAGCCTAGGTCAAGATGTACAATTACAATAATCCCAAACTGGTTTCAGGTAATGATTGTTTTCTTTATTTACAATTTGATTGGATTTTTGTATGCCACCCAGAATCACTTTCCATGATATGGGCAACCATATACATTTGATTAATAAATACAACCACCAGGTACTTTTACAGTGGTTTCATGTAAATATTAAAACAAAAAGGACAAGAGTATTAAGTCCTACATCACCCCACAAGGAGCCACAGATCTCTTTCCCATCAACACTGTCTGGAATCAACACCCACCCACCCCTGAGAAAGAACTACTAACACAGCATCTCTGGCATCTCCCAATGCCTGTAGTTCATCCAGAAAGCTATTGTGATTAATGTTATCAAAAGCCCCCTTGAGAGATCAAGGTAGTTTTTCTCCAGCTACACTGCTCTAAGCTTGTTTACTTATGTATTATATTTTGTGTTTCAAGACTGTTTCTATTTATTTGGCCTTACTCATGCTTCAGCTTGTTGGAATATACTTCCTGCTTGTTCACTCTAAAATTACTGCCCCAGTTTTGAATGCAAACAATGGTTGATGTTGTTTAGATTTTGCAATCAGGGTAGAAGCTCTGTTTACAGCAAAGGACATTCAGAGTTCAGACTTGACACATTTTCACAATATGTGCCTGAAACAGGAAGCATTTGAGCAGATTACTGTAAATGTTTAAAGTGTTGTAGTCTTACAGCACAAGTTCAAACAGATTTTGAGACAGGCAGATAATTATGGCTGATTGTAGATTTTGAGACCTGTTTATTTAGCCATGATTATTACTCTATAATTAACTGCTTCATTCAAAGTTAAACTTTGATTAGAAATATTCTTTAATATATAAGTGAAAGCAAAATGTGAGGAACCAGGAACAACTGACCTATTTATTTTTGGCACAATAAGGTTAGGTTTCACAGTGGCAGGAATTTTTAACATTAAGAGCTTTGTGCCAAGCTGTCATTCAATCTGAATTCTTTTCTAGGATAGTTGGAAAAGGAAAACAGGGCAGCAAAAGATGACAACCATGAGTTGTAGTATAATGGGAAATGCCTTATTTGTATAGATTGATTTTCATCTTACCTGAAATAGCCTTGGATAACCAATTCATTCAACACAAAATAAACAATATTGCCCTTTGTATTTTACTACAATGAACTTCTACATAAAACAATTGTCTGAGAGTCTACATAATTTACTCTTGTTAGATAATTTTGGAATACCACTGCTCCTGTAAGGGGTGGCATGGTGGCTTAGCGGTTAAGAAGCTGGGCTTGTTGGCTGGAAAGCTGGAAGCTCAGGTTTAAGACCCAAGCACCACGCAACGGGGTGAGCATCTGTTCCTTGCTCCAGCTCCTACCAACCTAGCAGTTCAAAAGCATGTAAATGCAAGTAGATTAATAGGTACCACTTTGGTGGGAAAGTAACAGCATTCCATGACATCATGCAACAACTAACGGAATAAAATCTGCAAGGACTCCTTTCCTTTTACTGTTCCTGTAGAGGTTATCCACTAAAACAAGCTAATTTTGAAACAGGAAGAAGTACTGATGGCACTTTAGCATATGTTTTATATTGCTGCAGTGAACAAAACGTATCATTTTAATAATCCCAGAATAAATTGCATAGCAATATTTTTAAAACTTTGTAGGAAAAGGAGACCGAATTAAGCTGTACAAGTTATTTATTTTGTTGAACTATTTTAATTAAGATATATATGCAACTGAAATAGCTGGAGCCACTTATATCAATTCCCTGTAGCATTTCCCAATGACTCATCACTGATACAATATAGCACATTCTAGCTAGCCCAATAATAACCATTAGTTTCTGGTTACTTTCAGATAGGCACCACCCTGTGGCTTTATCTGAGGTTCAAGGTCCACTATCAAGTGACTTCAAACTGCAAACAAGTCCTTTTACTCACAAGGAAGATAGCCAATCATACACAGCAACCGGTACACATTAAAATAACTGCAGAAAGGGATACAGTCAATGTGTAGAACATAAGTCATGCTTATTCAGCTAAGAGGCATCTGCTAACAATGAGCCTTAAAGGCATAATATCCTTCTGCCACAGACATTAGGAATGGTCAAGGAGAAATAGGGAAAGTCCCAAGAAGATGGAAAGTTATAGGCTGGTTGAACATGCGGCTCTTGCCATACTACAGTCATATTACATCATCCGCAGCAGGGGTGGGTTCTAACTTACCTCGCCGCCGGTTCACTGCCTCCTGTGCCGCGTGCTGCGTGCGTGTGCGCACGCATGCGCAGTAGAGCCCCCCAAAAGCTAAAACAAAGATGGCAATGCATGCGCAGTGCCGGGAACACGGCTTCTGCGCATGCGCAGAAGAAAAAAATTCCCAAAAAAATTTCCCCCCTAAAAAAAACAAATTCCAAAAAAAAGATGGCGGCGCCCACGGAGCAGAACCGGTTCTGTGATGTCACCAGCAGCCTTCTACCTACTTGGTAGAACCGGTCCGAACCGGTAGGAACCCACCTCTGATCTGCAGCATATCCAACTGGCTCACCTATCTTCCTCTAATTTTCAAACATCTTCCTTTCCTCTCCGATATCCTTTATATAAAAAAAAAGTTTTTATTTTATTTTCTTACATACAAAAATTCCCATTTCAATTGAACAGTGTGTTGTCCGGGTACTTCCCAGTGGTGAAATTCAATTTTTTAAACTACTAGTTATGTGGGCATGGCTTGGTGGATGTGTTGTTGATTTATGAGCGTGGCTTGGTAGGCGTGGCAGGGGAAGGATACTGCAAAATCTCCATTCCCATCCCACTCTGGGGTCAGCCAGAGGTGGTATTTGCTAGTTCTCTGAACTACTCAAAATTTCCTGTCAGAACCTGTTGGATTTCACCTCTGGTACATCCATTCTAGGAGGTAATAATCATAATGTTCACAACAATATTCCTTACATTAATATCAATTATATTAATCTTAACAATCTTAATATTTATTTAACCAAGTTAACATATCTTTCTTATATCACTAGTCCTTCCTTATATTTCCATTTCTAGCTCCTGTTCTTATCAGCTAGACATTGATAAAATGAATCCCCAAACTCTGATGTCCTTCTGAGGGGGAAAAGAAGGGGCTGGGAAGATTGGGAAGAGAAGGTTGGTGGGTATATCATGGTTGAAGTTAAGTAATGGAAGAAAGACGTTCAGGACGCATACAGATGGGCCATGCAGGACCAAGGAACACCATATTTGCCCTCCTTGTTTTATAAGACCTGTCTAAATTTGTTTTACCTGAACCTGGAACATCTAAACCTATTTTGGAATAAACTAATATCAATTTGGATCACTTCTGATAAAGACATTAAAAAAAACCTAATCTGATTTACCTCAAAATGCTGCTTGGCAGATTATTCCATTATTTGAATCACATTCTCCAACTGTTGGCGATTTTAGTGCAGTTAACTAATTAATTCTAAACCATTAATCCCTTTTAACAGAAAGTTGAAGAAACTCATTATTTACATGGCCTTTACATAATGAACTGGGGCACCCTGTCCTGGTCAGCCAGTGGAGCTCTAGTTAAATAATGTGAAATCAGATTCCTATACTATTAAAATGAGTTTAATCCTAATCCCCAAAAGTGCACACCTCAGAGAAGTCAGTTGAAAAAGTAATTAAAATGGCTTGGACTTGTCCTATTAGAGCAAAATTTGGTGCCAAAATCAATGGGACTATTAATATGATTCTGTGTGTACTAGAGAGGCAGGTGCTTTTGATTTTATCACCAGTATTTGGAATCTATTAACGGGATTTTTCAAGTATTGTTTCATTAAAAGAATTTATCAGGAGAACTCCTCCCCTGACCCCACTTATTAATGGAGTGTTAATATGTCATGTTTATCAACATACAAACTCATTTTTGATAAAAAAGAAAGACTGCTCAAACAAATAGTAAACATCAGAATTGTCAATTTTGAAGTTACATACTTAATGTCATTTTATCTTTTTTCCTACTACTCAGTTTGACATAAATGACACAAAACATCAAACCAATATTTTATTACTCTACAGGGGAACCAGATGCCAAAAGCAAACCTACAAATGAAACAAACAAATATACTGTTGTGTCTCCTATAATGAGTATAGGGAGATTCATCACTTTCTGAAATGAAGTCAATTTGGCTATCATATATTTTAGGCAATAAATAAATGCTCAATCATATCCTGCCTTAAGATAATTTAGAGCAAAGCAATGGTAATGCTACTAGTATGAAAATGTTTGTGTGACATTGGATTGAAAAAATAAGATATTTTTTTATATATGCTAAATATTAATATTCCTTGCTTGGTTTTTGACCCTTATATAAAGTCAATATTTATGTTTAAAAAGTTCATAACCATTTTTTTATTCTTCAGAGAAGAACAATATTCAAAATTTCATTGGTTTATTCACGATTGCTGAATTTTATTTCCTTGTAGTGCATAATCTTGATGATTCTGTATAGGTTAGTTACCTTTGCTTCCACTGAGTATCTACAAAATGCCTTAAAGATACAAGAAAGCCAAGTTACATTGATCTTTTAACTACTTTGTATGTGATAGGAAGTTATATGTGAACACTGCAGGAAGAGAGATGCATTAGTCTACAGCAATGGCAACTTTTGGGCACCAGGGACCGGTTCTGTGGAGATATTTTTTCATGGACTAAAGGGGCCATGGTTTCGTATGCTGCCTGCACCCCGTATGTGGGTACTTCACTTGTTTGTGTGGCCCAGTTTCTGGCATGCCATGGACTGGTGCCGGTTCACAGACTGGGGTTTGGAGACCCTGGTCTACAATAACCAAAAGTCATAAGGAGTCCGATAGCACCTTTTCTGAATACCACATTTTGTTAAAAGCCTTTACAAACAAAATTCATCAGTCTAAAAAAGTGTTACCAAATTCCACCACCCAAATGTTATACATGTAGAGTAACTTTTTGACAAACAGAACAGGAAATCTCTCTCTCTCTCTCTCTCTCTGTGTAATAGTTTGGCTATGTTTCCTCTAATTATACTAAATATTTCTTCTAATTATACTTAATAATTAATAATAGACTGAAGACACTGATTAAAGGGGCGACTGCTCTTTAATTTTATAGTGTTTGTGTTAACTTCCTAGAGATACCAGATTGCCCTTTGTAGGATCATAGTACTAAAATAGCATATTGTGGTTTGAATACATGACTTTTTTTAATCCTCTGAAAAAAAATGACAGGTTCATACATGAAGTGCTAAATGAACAAACAAAAGCCTCATCTTTTAAAATGGGCATTCTACAGATATTTGCTTCAAAGTGCCATCTGTCTTACTATATCTTTGATTCCATATGGTAGGATTTTAAAACCTTATCAAAGTATTAAAACAAATGGAAGCCAATATTGTGGGTTTTCTCGCCTGAATTATTTTATAAAAGACTCCGGGTTCCCCCACACTTACTGTTAATACTTCTATGCACATTTTAGCTAGTCATTAATGCATTCATCTATGTAAAATAAAATAGATGAAATTATAAAAAAAATGACAGTGATTCCAAGTACAGAAGACATAAATTACAGAAAAGGGGGGACAAAAGAGAAACATTAGGTGTGTTTTTTTATATTGGTATGTGTTAAGAATATTTCAGTGCACTGCTGTAGTGTTACAAAGAAATTGTATCACACGAGACAAGTAGAGGTTGCTCAGGTCACTTGGCAGAATATAAACAGCAATATGTATTCAAGCAAAAAAGAAAAAGCATGCCAGAAGAGTCCAAAGTCTTTTTGGTGAAGTTTACTAGACTACTCTGCTTATTTCTTCAAGCTGGTGTGTATTATCAGCAGTGATCATGTTTTCTTGGAAAAAAATAAAAGCCAAACCTGAAAAAAGACAGCATCTTTAAGAGGCGTTCATAAGGATTTAAAAAAATTGTTTTATGTTTGTAACTGCAGTACAAAGAAAAATTCAAGAACAAAACCAATACAAAAATGCGTATTCTAATAAAAATATCAAAAATCAAATAGCGTGTAACATTTAAAAGACTGTCCTTTATAATAAAGGACGCATGGTCACTGCAATTACCAGGGAATAAAGCTTTCCTAAAAAAAGAGTAAAGAAATAGGATAACGCCGCTTTAATAATTCTAGGACCTTAAGAAAAAAATATCATTTTCGCTTCCTCCCTTCCTTTTTGCCCATAACCAAGATGGCCCGAATAAGGTCTCCCCCGCCCCTCCACGCCACATTCCCTCCTTTTTTTTTCATCTTCAGAAATAAAGACCATTTCCCCCAGTTTCCTAAATACCTTAAGGAGGCATTATTGCACATGTTTTAGTTGTTCTACATTTTAAAGCAGCATCTCCACCTTCTATACACCCCTCCTACGACTGGGGGACTTATAAGAGGAATGGGGGGGGGGAGATATTTCGTACAATGCTTATTGATACGCCCTACGAGAGAAAGAACCAGAAGTAGCACAAAAAAAACCAAAAAACCCCAAAAACCTCTCCGGTCCCCACAGACCCCGGTTTCTGTCTTGTTCTCACGTGCTTGCGGATTTGTGGCGCTTCCGGTAAACCAGCCTTCCTTAGAAGCGGAAGCAGCGCCTGGCTTTGAAACTGGTTGGTGTGACTCCCGTTTCTACGGGTACGCGTTGTGCTGCGAATTCGCTTCGAGGCGGGGGTGGGTGGGTTGGAGGAGAAAGTGTAGTAGGGCAGATGCTGGGAAAATACCGTGACCCGGTGGGGGAATGTTTGCAAAAACCTCCCCGTATGAAGCCACTTTTGCATCCTTAAACGGCCGTCATCCTTTTTGTCTTGCAATTCTTACCCATCCCAAGAGCCTCTTTAAAAAAAAACCAGAAACAATTCGGATTAGAAATTATGGAAATTGCAGGGATCGGGAAACCCCGGTGAAGATTAGCCCTGCTAGAGACTTAACGGGTTGTCTTGAAATAACTGCAGTTTCTTTACTAGGCTGCAGGAGAAGAAAGGCTGCACTAATCTTAGTTTGCTCCCTGAGAGACACTGAATTCATATTGATTTTAGATGGCCGGGTGTGGGAATGTGAAGTTCTTCTTCCTGGTTTCCTCAATATGCTAGGGCAGTGGTTTTTCCCCCCCAACTTTTTTCACTCTGGAACCCTTTGCGCTTTTAAAAATTATGGAGGATCCAAATAGTGTGGGTTATGTTTATCAATACAGGTATTCCTTGACTTACAACAGTTCATTTAGTGACCATTTGAAGTTACAACGGCACTGAAACCAGTTTCATTGTCTACATGATGTACGATGACAATAAAGGCTTTGAACTGTGAAAGAAGTGACTTAGGACCATTTTTCACACTTATGACCGTTGCAGCATTCATGTGGTCAAAATTCAGACCTTAGCAACTTATATATGGACGGTTGCAGTGACCCCGGGGTCACGTGATTCCCTTTTGTGACCTTCTGACAAGCAAAATTAATGGGGAAACCACATTCACTTATCCGTATTACTAATTTAACAACTGCTGTGATTCACTTAACAAATGTGGCAAGAAAAGTCATAAAATGGGGCAAAACTCACTTAACAACATAAATTTTGGGCTCAATTGTGGTTTTAAGTTGAAGACTACCTGTACTTATGTTAATGTTTAAAATGAATGCTTTCGTTGCTGCTATGGCTTCTCATGATTGTTTGATGGGATTTTAATATAGGTACAGTAGTCCTCAACTTGCTATCACAATCGAGCCCAAAAATTTTGT
>JANHFT010005295.1:218515-230656 GCA_032467955.1 Pseudoxenodon macrops | reverse complement strand
GACCGGTTCTATGACATCACCAGCTGCTTGCAACCTACTCTATAGAACCGGGCCGAACCGGTAGGATTTCACCCCTGTTGGTACTCTCATTTGGCAGTGTTTGTCATTTTGCATAGCACAGTTCAGCTTGCAATTCTTCCTAATGGTTTAGTCCTTTGATAGTGTGGGGGATTATTGCTGAAGCCCATCTTATGTGAATCCTTGTTTAAGACCCTGAGGTTTTAGAATGCCTCTCATCTACTTGCTCTCTATGCCTTTTTCATCCGTTTCTCTTTCTGATATTCTGTGATCCTCCTCGTGTGATCACTAGGTTAGTTAGTTAGTTTGCTTATAGAATTTATATGGCTGCCCACTCATTTTCAGTACTTCTTGGCAGCTTACAAAAAAAACAACCAACCCAATATACAAAAACAATAACTCCTTACCTCCCCAGAGACTTGTTGATCTCTGTTTCCATCTGTTAATAGTCTTATACTTTTGTGGCAAACTGATTGGAGTCAATATAGAATAGGACAGAATATACATGGAACAGGGCAATATATAAATGAAAACCTGTGATTAATTCTGATGATGACTCAGCCTCCAGAGAGCACTTGCAACATTAAATAAGACTGGAATCCTTAGCAGTATGCCTTTGGATGTACCCACCCAATCAATAGGTTTGAAAAACCAAGAACTCAAGAGATTGTTCAGTGCTTGAATGCTAAAAGTGCATTGTCATTCTGTACCTCTAAATATGCAGCTGAAAGCTCAAAAGCTAGAAAAGCTGAAAGCTGCATATACTGTTGATTTGTTTGCTTGTGCATCTGTGTTGCTTCAATGTCTTTTTTCCTCCAAGGAATTGAAAGCGTCAAATTCTCTTCCCTATTTTTGCACCCACAACAATTCAGCAGAACAACTTAACATGAGAGATAGCAATAGCATTTAGACTTATATACCACTTCACAGTGCTTTACAGCCCTCTCCCGGGGAGTCTGCATATTGCCCCCAATAATCTGGGTCCTCATGTTACCGACCTCGGAAGGATGGAAGGCTGAGTCAACCTTGGGCTGGTGAGAATTGAACTGCTGGCAATGAGCTGAATCAGCCTGCAATACTGCATTCTAACCACTGCGCCACCACGGTTCCTTGATACTGATTGGCCCACAGTCTTAGAGCCTTTCTGCATGGCTTGGTTAAATTCCCTTCTGCCGATTCTTGGGCTGACAGAAATTATACTTCTGATTCCTTTCCTGCTTCTGGTGCTTCTGTTCTGAGTTCCAGTCAAATGGTGGTATCAGGATTTAGGGTCTGCAAAACATAATAAAGAAAAACAGTGGTTATACCTCTGGCTTGGCTGCCCTCCCCTCTTTCTTAATGTTGTCTGCTAGCAGGAAGCCATTCAGCATCACAACGTTGAGTGACAGTTTTGACAGATGGGTAGACTTACAGATTTAGCTATCTGTTGGAATGAAGCAGCTAATCCACGGAGAACGGTTCTCTACTGTGTGTCACTCTGCCCCAGCTGTCCTGTGCCCCGAATAAATTGCCAGACAGTTAATAATCCCTTGACTCTGAAGTTCCCTTACTCTGCCATTCAGTAGTTCAGGCCTCTGGAGAGTTGTAGGTATCATGCAGATAGTTGCTGTGTCTTACTGTAACCTACACCCAAAAGAAGAAAACATGGGGACAGAGGAGAATGGCCTGGACTCCCAGAGTAGGCAACTGCCCAGCATCAGCCCAAAGCCAGAGACAGGTTTATGCCACCCTCTCTGGGCCACCTGACTCTGCTATTCACAAGCTGGACTGAAAAGCAGGGCAGATTATCCTTGCCATTAAGCTGCCACTACTTGCTGTTTACTGTTTTAAAAGTTTTAAACATAACTGAAACTTGTTCCTCTCAAGGGGACAGGATGACAGCGATGTCATGAGGGCACAGTAGACTAAAGAGGTTGCCAAGGCATGTTCCTACTGTGACAGACGGGGAAAGGTCTCTCGTAACTTTTATGTCTATTGAGCTTAAGATTCTCCCCGTCTAAAACACTCCAAGCCATACTGTTTTATAGTTGGTCAATATTTCAAGACCTTGATAGCTATTACTGCATTGTCTAATCGTTAAAAATAGCCTATAAGGGTGGTATTAATTAGTTTCACTGAGAGGGGTCTTTGTGAAGAATTCATAGCCAAGGTGAGACTTGGATTGGGGCTATGGTTGAGTCTCTTAACTATACTTGCTATTGTTAATGATGAATTATCCTGCTAAGCAAAGTTATTCACATTTTCTTTGTTTTCTTGTAACACTTTTATCTATTTATTGGTGATAGCTGAGATCTACTGAAACTTTTAATTGATGTTTTATGTAGGGTCCATATTTTAAAAACAACAACATTAGTCCTCCATCTCTGAGTGGGCGAAAAAAGGCTTCAGTTAAATGTCAACAACCTTGGAAAGGAAAAGAGGCAGGGAATTAATATCCCTGGAAACGGTTTGCTCTTTATAAAATCGGACAGTTTCTTCCCTTGCTTCATCTGATGGTTAAAAAGTGATGGTTATTCATTAAGTTGACCTGATGGAAGAACATCCTTTGATATTGGATTTCTGTTTTTCAATATAGAATCCTCAAAGCAGATATTTTTTAGTTGATCTGCTGAGATTCTGCAATTTACTTTCTGGCAATTAACATTTGAGCAAAGACTGCTTTTGTAGCTCAAGCTAGACTTCTATTTAAGTTTTTCCAGAAAGCTGCTGTAATTTATCTTCAGGATAAGTTAGCACAAAACATATTTGTTATCAAATAACTCACTCCCAGGAATAAGCAACAAAAGATCTCTCCAATGCTTGAGGTCAAGGTTAGCAGAATTTGTGGTTGTGACTGAGTAAGATCGAACCATGCAAGTTTAAAAACCTTTCTGGTGTTTTTTTTACATCACCCATACAGAAAGTTGTCAGCTCCTTTTTAAACACTTTGATGGGTCCATTAGACCCAGCCATATATTTCTGATGAATTAGGTTCATTTTTAAATTATAAGAAGTATATTTCATGCTTTCATTTTAGTGACTGAACCCATTGATTTTCCAAAATTGGATATTTTCATTCTTCCTTTCACCATATAACATTAAGTTATTAGTTCCCATTCAGCACAAACTCTCTTAAAAAGGTAAAAATTGTGAGCATCTAGAACATCTAGACCAGCAGCCCGTAACCATTTGGGCACCAGAAACTGGTTCCATGGAGAGAGGTTTTTCCATCGACCGGAAGGGGCATGGTTTCACATACTGTCTGCATCCGGTGGATGGGCCTTTGCTTGTTTGTGCGGGCTGGTTTTTGGGTTGCTGCCGGTCCATGGACCGGGGATTGGGGACCCCTGTTCTAGACCATATTATTTAGTTGTATAATTTACAGTTGTTTACTAACATATGTTGCAGTTGTACACACATATATATATATATATATGCAAGTCTTGGCGTATTCGGGTCTTTTCCCGTGTAAGATTATATATATATATCTGTATATTGAAGGCAAGTCGAACTCGGAGGACAATAATAACAATAATAACAACAACAATAATAATAGCTTTTATTGTCATTGTACATCATGTATACAACTAAATTGGTTTAGCCTTTACTGGTGCAACATAACAGAAAATACAAGACAACATGAATAGTATAGAGCAGTGATGGCTAACCTTTTTGCCATCGAGTGCCAAAAGTGGGGGGATTGCAGGGGTGGTGGTTGCGTGCATTTGTGCCCACACCCATAATGCAATGCCCTCCCCCCGTACATGCATGCACAACCACCCCAATACTGCCCCCTCCCACGCATGCAAATTTCCAGTTGGGCCATTGGGCCGTTTTTCGCCCTCCCCAGGCTTCAAGAGGCTTTCCTGAAGCCTGGGGAGAGTGAAAAAGAGCCCAACACGCCAACTGGAAGTTTGTTTCCGAACTTCCGGTTGGCCCGTTGGGTCCTCCAGAGGCTTCAAGAGACTTTCCCGAAGTTCAGGAAGTTGAGGAGGCTTTCCTAAAGCCTGGGGAGGGCAAAAAATGGCCCAACTTTCCTATTGGTTTGGGTTGCAACGGAAGTGTATGTTTTGCATGCGTGCATGCGCCCGTTGCATCCAGGTATTGCCTCAAAAATAACCCTCTGCATGCGCAGGAGGCTTTGCGCATGCGCAGAGGATTATTTTCGTGGGAACTCCCACCGGGAGGACTGATTTCCTCACGGAGGACTGGGTCAGGGGCGTGGCCAGCTGGCCGTTGCTGCTGGTTCAGCAAGTGGAGGCAAATCTCCGCTAACGGTTCTATAGAACCGATCCGAACCGGCAGCAACCCACCTTTGGCCATAACTTAACAACTTCCTAAACTCAAGTAGCATCTTTATGTAGATGAGGTTGCCAGCCATTCTGAAATCTCATTCTCTAGCAAGACCTTGAGGAAGGGAGGGGGTAAGAACAAGATGCCTTACTTAGAAATTAGTGGCTCCAGTCTAGAGAGCAAAGCAGGTGATCTTGATGCAGACTCTGTTGCCTGGATAAAGAGGATGGTGCTTTTTTTTTATTTTTTAGTCCAAAACAGCCAAATAAGATTCAGAAGCAACTCAGGCGGACACCTGCCTAGTTCACTGAACTGTAAGAAAGAGGAGGAGATACTGCATAATCAGACTTGGAGGTCTCCCTTATTAAAGCCAGTCTCAATAAATGTTACTTTAGCCTTCTAATGGAATTGATTTTCTGGTCTGGTCTGTCTAGTGGGGCTAGGCAGGGAAGAACATCCTGCCCAGTCTAATGTCAACATGGCCATAACAAAAAGCCAATTTGTCCTGGTTGGAGACTGTTTGTTCTACCTTCTTCTCTCTGTCCCCTTCTCCCTTTCTCTTACAACCGTGATGGCAAACCTATGGCACGTGTGCCAGAGGTGGTACGCAGAGCCCTCTCTGTGGGCACATGTGCCATCGTCAGCTTCTCTTTGGGTTTCCGGCGCTCAGGCATGTGCGAAGACCAGCTAGCCAGCGCGCATGCACATTCCGGAAACCCAAAGATCAGCTGGGTGGCGTGCGCATGCGCACCGGCCAGCTGTTCTTCAGGTTTCTGGCGCTCCAGCAGGCGCATGCACACACATTCCAATTTGAGCACTCGGTGTCAAAAAGGTTCACCATCACTGCTGTACAGATTTCAGGAGAACTGATCATCCAGGTCCTTTACCAGTAGTTGGGAAGCACTACAATAGAGGCCACTGTCTAGTAATGCTGAGCTTCAGCTCTTAGTAGTGCCGAGGAGAGATTGAGTTGTCTTTCCAATTGGCTTTGAAACATGAGAGGAGACAGGTAACCATTAAATAAATCAGATGCAAATTGCCTGTAAAAGGCAATGAAGACCAGCTGGCAGCAAAGAATAATAAGAAAAGGAGAATGATAAAATAATCTTCCAGTTTTTACTTCAAAATCACTCCCCTGAAATTTCTCTTTTGCTCAGGCAGCTATGCTGCATGGGAAATACCCTGTACGTGTAAAAGCCAGTTCAGAGAGAACAATTTTGAACATTGGGAGTGGAAGAATGAAAGCAATTAAGAAACATCTCTCTAAGCAGCCTTCAGACACAAGTAGAGCCTTGGGGCTGTTTACTCTTGAGTCCTTAAGTCCTCTTATTCTGAAATGATAGAATGCACTTAGCATTTATCTCAGCAATGTGACTCCATTTTTAATATTCAAAAAACGTGTTCTGAGGAAATCCTGCTTTTTTGGGGGGGGAGGGGAATTCCTCATACTTTCTCACAAGGGTCTATTTGAGCTATGCAAATCTAAAATATGTATGCTGGTAATCTCTACTCATGTCATAGCAAGGGGCAGCCCCCAACCAACCTCAGCCGATCTTGGAAAGGTGAGTCAGAGTCAGATTTGGTTAGTGGTTGGGTGGAAAGTCATTAGGGCCAGTGTTTCTCAACATTGACAATTTTAAGATATGTGGACTCCCTAGCCAGCTGTGCTATGCTGGGTGAAGAATTCTGGGAATAGAAGTCCACATATCTTGAAAGTTGCCGAGGTTGAGAAATATATCTGCGCTAGGCAATCACATGTCGATAGATGGATTGGAAAGTTGAAAAGTCATCCCAAGAAAATGGCTTCTGCACTATAGCCATGGAATGTGCCCACATACCTGAAAAGAATTGAATTTGACTTGAAGATGTGTTCCTACTTTTGATCTTGTCTGTCACTATAAATAAGGCAGGGGCCTCCTCTGTTGCTTTTTTCTTCCTTTTCTAGAGCAATTAAAAAAAAAGAAATAGGGCATGCAAAAAGCCAACTTCTAGGAACCAAACTAAAGTTTTATCTGAGGCAGTGTTATTACTTTATGGATTCTCCAATGGAGAAAATACCATGCTGGATATCAGATATGTACATACAATGTATATTCCTTTTTTTAAAAAATTAGAACAAATAGATGGATGGATTTAAAAAAGGATAATTCAAGAATGAGAATGTCACCAATTCTAAAAGGATTAATATTTTTGATGGTGGTAGGATTCTTAGAATTAGAGCCAGCTTCTCACCTTATCTAAAAACTACAGGTTTGTTTTTGTGGACAATGCTACAGGTTCCTACAGTGCAACATCTACCTTGCCTTGTCTGGTAACCTTTACCTATAAGATTAAACACCAAAGGTACTGCAGGTGCTGAAACTGCCATCACTTTCATGGCTACCTGTTTTTCGGCTTATTGAAAACCTTAACAGAGAAGTTACCTCAGTCTGAAGGCTGCATTACTTCAAAGCTTGTTGTTCAGCCTGAAATATATCTTGGAGAGTTAGAAACATGTTAATGGCCTCTAGGAGTTCTTAGAACATTATACTGTGGAGGCAAGAATATCAATAAAGCAATGCAGGAAAGTAATGGATTGGGCCTGTTCTTAGCTCTCCTGAGACACTGCCATATATTGTCTGCATACAAAGAAAAGGAATGTTGTTGTGTATCAGCAAGAAGCAGTGTCTAAGCTTATTACGAATCACATTTGTTACAAGAATGCAGAATGGATTTTTATGTTAGCCTCCAGCAATTTCACTTGTGTATGTACATGTGTGTCTCAGAGCCACGTGTGACAAACATGTTTCTAAGTCTCATTTATAGCTTCCTTTGATGATGTGTGGACCAAGCAAATTTAAGTAAGAAGTTTATTGTTTTTGTCCCCTGCAAAAAGTTTAGAATTGCATATTCCAGAGGTTTAACTCTTCCCTTCTGGATCCCTCAGTGCTGTCTATTGAAATACTTTTAAAAGGAGGTGTCTGCATGCTGGTGTAACATTTACATATTAGGACTGTTGGGATTGGTCTATACATATTATAGCTTTGGGCTCAGAAACAGCTAAGACGTGTGACAAATGTCAAAAATAACAAAAAATCCTGTTTGGAAAGGTTGGTCCTCTAGTGGGAGAAGATGACAAGCAGGTGATGGGCAACAGGGAGAAAGCAGAACTGTTTTATTCCTTTTTTTTTTGCATCTATCTTTACACAAAAAGGGGGGGGAAATCTAACCTTCAAAAGGAATACCTTTGGGAGACAGAAAAGAAATGCAGGTCAAAAATAGATAAGAAATCAACAGAGGGATAGTATCAAGATGTAGTGATAGAACTGTGTTATGAGGCCACATTTGGAATACTGGATTCAGTACTGGTCACCACAATATGAAAAATGCTGAGGCCCTAGAATAGGGGTCAGCAACCGGTGGCTCTGGAGCCACATGTGGCTCTTTCATTCCTCTGCTGCGGCTCCCTGCCACCAGTCAGCTCCACAAATGATAGGGCTTTTGGTTAGGACAGGTAAAGGAAAAAGGACGCCACACTAGGAGGAGACTCTATGGTGGGGGAACCCAACTTCTGGTTGGCAAAGAAAAAAGGATGCCATACTAGGAGGAGACTATAGTGGGGGAACTGGACTTCCTGTCAGCTACAGAATTGAATGGGGGGCTTCCGGCTAGGACCTTTGTGGCTCTTTGAGTGTTTAAGGTTGCCGACCCCTGCCCTAGAAAGAGTGCAGAGAAGAGTAACAAAGTTGATAAGTGGTCAAGAGGCTAAATACCATGAACAGCTTAAAGGAAATTGCTTAACAAAGAGAAGTCTGAGGAGAGCTATAGCTGTCTTCTAATAGGATTCCCACAGGGGAGGGGGCATTGATTTATTCTCCATAGCATTTGAGAGGAGGACAAGAAGCAATGGGTAGAAACTGGTCATAGGGAGATCAATCCTGGAAATAAGGAGGACTTTCCTGACAGAATTATTAAGCTTACCTCCTGGAGCTGTGGGTGGTTTGCTAGAGGTTTTCAAGAAAAGATTGGACAACATTTATCAGAGATAATTTGAGGACTCCTGCCTTGGGTATGGGGTTGGATTAGGAGACCTCCAAGCTCCCTTCCAAATATGTTCAGCAGGCCTAGAGAAGACTGATTGCTGTTGGGCAGTAGCTGTCAGAGACATTTCTCAGGAATGCCTTAGCTATGAAGATTTCCAGATATAAACGGAAAATGTATTTTCTTCTGTAACCATCACTCACTTTGATGTTTACAAAAATAATGGTTGGATTTTCACAATCCTAAGGCTAGAAATTTGGTGTTAGTGAGTGAAATGCAGATGGCCAATATTTAGTAGACATAGAACAGGGGTGTCAAACTCGATTTCATTGAGGGCCGCATCAGAGTTGTGTTTGACCTTGGGGGGTCAGGGTGGGTGTGGCCAACATGATGTCACTCATGTCAGGGGGGTGCCTGTGGTGGCCCAAGCGCTCTGCCAGCGAGAACAGGGTCCCCAAGCTCTGTTTTCAGCTGGGGCGGCCTCCTGCAACCCTCTGCCAGTGAAAACAGAGCTCGAGAAGGCCGTTTTTGCTGGCAGAAACATCATGGGCCAGTCCTTCGCTATTTCCAGGGCACCCAACGGGTCAGATCCGGCCCCTGGGCCTTGAGTTTGACACCCCTGACATAGAAGATACTGTAATTCAAAATGTCAGTTCTGCAGAATTAACCCTTAATCAGGACATGGGGGTGGAACAGAACAGAAATGCTAACATCTTCAGAAGGCTTAATTTGTTTCCTGTTACTTAGTTATTGGCCAAAGCACCTGGGAAATGTTTAATTCTTACTCTACCACTAACACATACTGCTGGTGGTCTGGAAGGCCAAGGCAATGTGGTGCTAAAGATGGTAATAAAAAATTGAAAGCCATTTTGAATAAATCTAAGTAATTCTTTATAAACTAATGGGAGAGTCAGACTGAAATTCTTTGGGTTCCCACTTTTGTGAAATCAAACTGCTGTGCTCAAAAGTTATGCACATTAGGGAAAACAATTCACCAAAAATCGTAGTTTACCATCCTATTTCCCCCCCCCCAAATTAAAACGATCCTGCAATTATCATTCATTCACAAAAGGTAATTCTTGTGAATAGAACCAAAGCTTAAGTATCCGTTTAGCAGAATGCAACGGGAACGTTCATTCTCCTCTTTAGCTGGCCAGGATGTTAGTTGAGCCCAACTTATACAATTGGCTTGGATTATTTTTTTTATTAGGAGCCTTAGTTGCATTGTATTGTTAAAATGTGTTTAATTATTATGGGGTTTGTGGGTTGTAGATACAATAGTAAAAATATTATTATACTAATAATATTAATATATTAGTATAATTAGTATACTATTATTATATTATACTAAAGTGCTTTGCTACCAAATGCTGACTTCAAGAAGGGTTCCTGAAAGACTGTTCGGGGTTGATCAGTCGGGTAACTACCAGGTTGGATGCCATTTTGAATTTCTTCCAAGAAAGCAAGTATGTGTCTCTGAAAATAAAATGGTTTCACCTTAATCTCTAAGACATCGGTTACTAATGAAGCAAGTTTCATTTACATAATAGCATTCAACACAGCATATTACCACTCATCTTTTCCAAGGCTATAAACAAAGTCCCTAGAAATTGCTAGAAAAACAGTTTAAAAACAGATGTTTCCATGAATATAGCAAGACCTTTTCCATAAGGAGAATATGCCTAGAACTTGCTTTGCTAACACACCTGGCAAACTATTGAACACTATTATTGTACATTTTTTAAAATAATCAAGCCTCAACTTTCATGAAAAGTGCAAAGGTCCATTGAAAGGACTGCATTTTTTGAATTGTGCTGTCAAAAGTCGTCACTAGAACTAAATATGGGCCTTCAAACAGCCATCACGTATGAATGGAGCCATTTCTCATTTTGGAAATCAGCTAAAGGTAGCAGAGCTCACCTGAAAGCAGATTTGTGTCTGAAAACCTGAGCTGTAGATGGAAATAAAGCGCACCCATTGATTCCTGGTCCTCCTCCAAAGAGCAAATCAAGAGAAGGCAGGATGGATCTCCTTAAAACAAGAAGAAAAAAATATTTTTTACCTTGTGTTTTGTTACTGGGGTATTGTTAGTAAGTAACCATATGTTAGTGTGGTGACATGGGTTGCTATATTAATCATCTAAATTATTGAAGTTCTGAGCTAGTGTTTCTGCATGCGATCCTTACATTAATCACAGAAACGCACTGGTCCTGTTTATTCACCCTTTTGTTTCTCTCTGCCCCAGACAGGTGCCTGGTTGTAATCCTGCTATGTCTAGCAGGATGTAAGAGTTTTACAGAGGATCTAGCATCAAGGAGGCTTCCTATGAGAAATAGGACCCTGTAATTATACTCAAAGACAAAATAGTTCACACGGACTTTGGGTAATGTCTTGCCATGCTGATGGCCTCTTTTATTGGATTTCTTTCATTTTGGAACCATAATCTCCTCATCGATATTACTTATTGCTCTGTGTCCAAACTGTTGAACAAACGGAAATGAAACTGTTTTGGATGGAGAGCTTTTATTAAGAAAAAAGTATATAAACATTCAGAAAAACTAGTGAGGTCCAACTGTATACATCACCCGCTACCCTCTTTTATGAATTGAAAAGACACATATATGTGGCAAGTTAATTACATTTAGTGTTCTGCCTGAGCCTAGCTTGTCTCAGGATCTAGAATTTTTAATAACTGGACCATTGTGCAGATAGTTTTTAATAAAGTGCAGACAGATTAAATTTCAGGCTATGTCACAATGCTGCTTACCTAAAGGTCCATGTGCTGGAAACTAATTACCGCTCAAGCAGAAACTGATATAGCCTTGCTTTGCATCCAGGCAAAAACAATAAATAGCTCCCCGTATTTGTATGTGTTCTTTTTAAAAAAGAAAAAATTACAAATGACCTGATTTTAAAAAGATAATCTAATATGCCTTGATGTTTATCGTAGCCTAAAGTGTGTTTTGTTGGGCTTCTTGGCCTTACTAATCAGATTTACCTGCCTGTATAATGTGATTTCTTTCAATTATCTTCTTTCTAGCTCTGGGCTGTTTATGCTAGAAAACATAGTAGTTTGTTCTTTTTGGTGGGTTAGAGAAGGGGAGCTGGGGTTTTTTCCTTGTTCAGTTTTCTTTCACCCTGATAGAGAGGGGCTGCATAGTTGGTGGTTTTTTTTTAAACAAGAACATCCTTTCATGTTTTCATCCAGAGAATTCGTGTGGAGGTAGCAGAATACAGTTCTGTTTCTCTACCTATATGGGCTGGAATCAGGGGTGAAATCCTACTGGTTCTGACTGGTTCTATAGAGTAGGTAGGAAGCAGCTGGTGATGTCATAAAACCGGTTCTGGTCCGTGGAGGCCACCATCTTTTTTGTGGAATTTGTTTGGGGTTAGGGTTTTTTTGAATTTTTTTCAGGTTTTTTTTTCCTTCTGTGCCTGCCCCTCCCCCCCTCCAGCTTGCTTACCTTGCTCCTGAGCCGCTGGTAGAAACGCAGCTGGTAGAAACGCATGGCTTCCTTCAACTAATTTAAAGCTAAACAAAGAAGCCCAGACAGAATCAGTTGCTCACCAAGGAGATGGATTGCAGCCTACAATCCATCTTCTTGGTGAGCAACTGATTCTGCCTGCCTGCCTGGGTTCTTCAATTGGGTAAGTAACTGGGGGGTTTCCTTGCTTTAAAAAAATAGCAGGGGTTTATTTTCTTGGGGGCGGGTTAAATTTTTTTTTTACACATAGCCATTTAAAATTTAGAAAGTTTTAAATTTAGCTGCTTTTATCTACAAATATAAATAAAATATGGAATGTTGTGTGCTTTTGCAATTCTGCTTAGGC
>JANHFT010005295.1:171562-193675 GCA_032467955.1 Pseudoxenodon macrops | reverse complement strand
CGGACTCAATATCTCTGCTGAGAATGAGAATGAAGGAGAGACAGCTAGAAGGTGTGTGGGCGGGAGGGCGTGGGGAGCGGACCGGTGAGTGGAAGGGGAAGAGGGCTTTTCATTAATGAGAGCTTGTGTCGAACAGCCAAGAGTTTCCTAAGCATTCAAGGCTTCGCACGCACACAGACGACTGTCTTTAGGGGCTCTGCAGTTTGCCTTGTACCTCACATTTCCACATTTCTATAAGCAGATTCCTGTGGGCGTCTCGCTCTCTATCAGTGTATAAAAGAAGGCCTCTCCCCTCCTTTTTTGGGGAGGGGGAAGCACGCCACAGTTTGGGAATCCTAGTCGCAGTAGGAAAGAAGGGTTACCATGAAGCTCTCGAAAGAGCTGCGCAATGACTCTGTTTGGGTGGAGATCAAAAGGAAAATATCAGGCCAAACAGCGTGGGAGGCTTGAATGAGGATAGAAAGGGGACACGTATTTCCAAATGGGGGATGGGGTACAGGTGGCCTTCTTGGTAACTGCTTGTCATTTCCAAAGGATTGGATTGGATTGGATTGGGGTGGGGTGGCTTTACCTTCTCTGAGAAATAAGGGCCATCCTACCAGGGGTGGGAATTGGAGGGGAGGCTTTCTGCGGCAAACAGAAAGATGGAGATGTGGCGGGAGTCCTTCCTTAGCGGATTCTAAGGGAGGGTCTTTGAGGCCATCTCAGGAATTCTCCGCCCCCTTCCTTTGGGGTCCACCTCTGACGCAAAACTCTTCCCTCCTTCCTCCGCTTGACTCTGGCGCGTATCTCCCCCTCCCTCCCTCCCTTAAATAGCCTGGATCTGCTCGTAGAAGGGAGCTGATACGAAGAAGCTTCAAGCCTTTGCGTTGCCAACTTGCTTGATCTGCCGGCCATGGTGCCTTGCGTGGCGCTGCTCAGCCTGCTCGGAATCGCAGCTCTGGCAGGTAAGTCGGACCCGCGAAAGCAGGATCAGCACCTTGGACAGCGGCGATGGGATTGAGGAGCGCGGAAAAAGCACGGTGGGAATTCCACAGCCCTCACCAACCAAGAGCTTCTGTACTGGTTGAGAATTGGCACAGGAGGAAGGAGTAGTTCTCTGGCAATGAACAGCTGATATATCAGTCTGCCTGTGGCTCTCATCTCATATAAAATGTTTGGGCTAGAAGTTTATTAATTACCACCAATACGTGCTCCTATCATGAATGTGGATGCATACGTGGTCTACTTAACGATTGATGATAGCTAGAGCATGTTCACTTGCGAGATGGAAGCTCCAGCAAGATTCACTGCTTGTGCAAATTAGCAGAGCCAAAATCTCACAAGTATGTTAGGAATGAGTCCAGTCAATGGGCAGCTTCTGCCTTTCAGAAGTGCACTAGATTTCCCTGTCAGAACCATCCATCCATAAACTGGTCTAATTTTTGGGGTGGGGGGCAGAGGAAAAGAAAAGATACTAAGGCTGGGGAAAATTAATGCAGTGTGCGTGTGTATATGTGTGTGAACAGACATATCTATCTTTTAACTTGTATATGAAAAAAGAGGCAAGGAGGAAACTTGTAGTTATTGAGTGCAGGTACATATTTGTTTTTCTGTGGTACAAACACACACACACACACATACACACAAACCTTAATTCTTCAATGATTAAATATATTGTGCAAATGTTCAGATCATGCTTTTTGGAAGTTAAGATCTTTTTTTAAAAATCTAAATGCTAAAATCACTGAAGAAAAGTAATATCCAGTAATTTGACAATGTTTACTAGTGGCTCTGTGTTTTATCAATTGACCAAAGCATATAAAAAGCTGTTATGCTTTTAAAATAACTTTTCTCCATCAGCTTGAACAAGTAGATGATTAAGAAAATGCTACTTTGTCCTCATCAAATAAAAGCAACTATTTTTTAACTAAAATACTCTTGAGGGTAATTGTCACTGTTTAAGTGTTGTTGATCTTTCTTTTAAAACCTGTAGCATTTAGACCTCCTTTAAAAAAAAAAAGTCTTATCGTTTCCCCTTACAACTGTGTGGATTTTGTTTTTCAGGTTTTAAAGCTTTAGTGAGAATGGAAAAATATCATTCTTGAACTTCACATCTGTGTATATCTGAAATGCTGCCCATTCAGAAAATGTATGCAATGGTTGACCAAATTGTGTGTGTTGTATAAAATATCATGCCTACATATCAGAAATTTATCCCGGATCTAGTAAAAATAAATCCATAATATGAATTGGAATCAGATTAGGAATGGACAATTTAAATCCCTGTCATTTTTATTCAGTCTACTCTATTATGATTGAATCTCAAATGAACTCTACTTGTTACAATAATGAAATGCAAATCTCCATTCCCCTATAGGTTCTATGTACTTAGCAGAGTATTAGCACCACTGAATTTAATGAGACTTAGAAGTTAGCATTTTTATATAAGAGAACAGTCAGTTTATCATTCTATACTCACTAGGAGGTGTGCCAGAATATAACTTGACATATATATTGTACAGTAGTTTGAAATCAGCCACACGTATATAAGTACAAATTGTTTGGTGTGTATATGTGCATCATACATTCAGAATCTGAGAGTGTTCAAAATTTTCTCAGGGATCCCTAAGGCAATTCATATTATTCTCATATTAAATCCAGTTTAAGTGAGAAATGTGGAGTAATATCATATAGTATCATTGCTTCTGATGTTTGATAATGTCAGCAGAGCAAGGAACTCTCACTGATGCCATTGGTATCATGTTGCTATTGACTAGTTCAGGGGTGCCCAACCCCCTGGTCCATGGACCAACATTGGTCCATGGCCTGACGATTCCTGACCACACCAAGGATAAAAAGCCTTGCATCCCTCTTTTCAATATTGGAAACATAGGGATTTATGTTTATATAAACATATAAACATTATATTGCTGATGCCTCTTCCATGTTTTAGATGCTCCAAAGCATAGTTCTATTGCTGGCAATGTGGGAGCCAATACAAGAAAGGAAGGAAGCTTGTTTATTTGTATATTGAAGGTAAAGATTCTCTTTGCACATATGTGCTAGCCATTCCCGACTGTAGAGGGCAGTGCTCATCTCCGTTTCAAAGCCAAAGAGCCAGCGCTGTCTGAAGATGTCTCCGTGGTCATGTGGCCAGCATGACTAAATGCCGAAGGTGCATGGAACGCTGTTACCTTCCAACCAAAAGTGGTCCCTATTTTTCTATTTGCATTTTCTTACATGTTTTCGAACTGCTAGGTTGGCAGAAGCTGGGACAAGTAATGGGAGTTCACTCTATTAACAAGGCGCTAGGGATTTGAACCGCCAAACTGTCGACCTTTCTGATCAACAAGCTCAGCATCTTAGCCACAGAGCCACTGCGTCCCTATTTGTATATTACTCAGTCACAATATTTCAGGTTCTTTATCATCACTACAATCCTCACACACTGGTTAAAATTCATTTGACTTCATTAACTTAAAAGCATTTCATCAGCATTCAAATCTTTAACAGGATCTGTACCGGTCAGTGGCTTCTGTATGAACTGGAAGATCAACTTTAGTTGCTTTCATAGGCTGAGTGATTGGCACTCCTACTATTGAGGGCTAATGAAGCAGAATCATTCATATACTTAGAAGAGGGTCCTGGAAGATGTATTGACTCCAGGGAGTTATCCAACCTGGATTGCCTCCAGTATGATGTATCAATAATTCTCTGCTGTAGGTTAAATATAATAGAAGCAAGAACAGATAACTAGCAGACAGCCTGATTATTTATTAATCTGTTTTACTATAAAATTTATCCCCAGGCAATCTATTTTGCAGCTTTGATCATGGTGAAATATAACCCAATGGATTAGATTAGGTTTAGAGATAATTACCTACCTACAACCATATGGTGAGATTTTTGCATGAGTGGAAGTTGGTGTGTGTGTGTGTGTGTGTGTAGGCACACACACCATGTTCTTGAATGCCTCCTACTATGAGAGGGCTGGCTCTGCATTAGCAAATGAGGGCTGTTTATTTCGTACTGTTTTCAGCTAGCTGCAATCAACCTTAATTAACCTTAATGAGATATATAGACTTGTACAAAGTTAAGGAACAATATGGTAGCTGATCCACCTGAACTCACTGTTTTATATTGAAATTAAAATTTTAATGTTTCATCTAATGAAAAATAAGCAAATATAGCATATTTGGTAGAGAAAGGCACAACATTTGTATATTTTCATAGCTTTAGGAAATAAACTAATAAAAATACTTGCTGGGAGATGTATCTTTTTGTAATCTGAGGCTATATTGTTCCTACCAGCAGTAGCAGTAATTTATCATCCTCACTGAGGGTTATTTTTGTTCAATGTGACCCATTTTCTCTAATCTAGAACAACTGCATTGTAATGGGAAGATGCTATCTTCATGTATTATACATGTACAATTGTCATATCTTATAAAACTACACTCACCTTATGCCAAGGAAGACATCAATATTTATATATAATAGTGAAGCTTTGCAACAGATAACAACACAAAATTATATTAAGCAATTTCTTAATGTTCCTTTAATCCAAGGCAGGACTTAGAAATACAAAGTTGCTTGCAATTGCTCTAAAATTTTGTTTCATAGAATTATATTCTCAAGATGACCTTTTCATTATTTTTGGTGTGAGATTTACAATTGAAGGATCCAGACAGTAGGGAGTAAACAGAATTTTCTATGTCTGGTATTAAAAATATGATTTTTGCAACAAATGTGGGAAGCTATTTTATGTTGGATCAAATGTCTACATCCATTTATAATGAATGTCTGTTTTGGATCTCAATTTCTTTTTATCCTCAGCTTGCACGGCTTATGGCAAAGGGTTGTGGCCTCCATCTTCCTTGGTCACATGCATTGTCTTTTAAAGCTCATGTAGCCTCACAGCCTTGAGACAAGACCTTTTCTTAAACTTCTCAGTCTGTATTAAACCCTCAGATCCTGGCTACACAATGACCAGTACAGTTCATATATTTTAATGAGCTGTAGAAAATGTCAGGATAAAACTTCACACTGAGTGATTCTCTTATGTGCTAGTTAAACGTTTGATACCAGCTGAAGAAAGAACAGCCAGCGCACTGATGCTTTCTGAGTTTATCGAAATTTTGAACTAGCAAAAATGGAATGGCCTTGGCTTAAAGGACACCCTTCTGCTGGTCATGCATTTTCCTTTCCTAAACAACGTCACCACTTCAGACGGGAGCTTTTGACCTCTTCACGTATCACACTGTTATTTAATGTTGCTATATAGCAATTTATTGAAACTTTGCTTTGACCTTTATTAGGATCTAGCAGCTTACCGTAACTGTTCATCACATGGACCTCAGTGTTTTTTATTCTACATACCGTATGTAATTGTAGGGTACAATCCCTCATGATTTTCCTCCGATTTAAAGAAATGAGAGGACTACACCCCAAATTTTGTGGATTTTTTCCTCATGAATTAGAGATGGGATTCATTACCCCTCTCCTTTTCCCCCCTGCATCTCTTCCATTTCAAATTTGGTCCATAGATTTGCCAGCTGTACAGAGTGGGGCACAAAAGATGCAGACGGGAGAGGAAATCCAAACAGATGGATTCTAGCTGGACTCAATACAGACACTAGAGTTTGTTGTATGTTGTATTGTGTGATCTGATCAAAAGAATGCCAGATCTATATCCAACCTTCTTTGCAGCCAGACCATAAAAGAAGGATTTTGAGCTAGAATCTAGAATTCCTTCCATTTGGTCCAAGAGGCATCCCACCATGAAAAACATCAACATAAATATATAATCTTAATACAGTGTTTATATTAGGAAAGAGAGAGGTGGTAGGGAGGGAGGGAGAGGGAAAGAGAGAGAGAGAGAAACACTCAATGTATGGTGCTCCAGGAATATGGTCCAAATAGATAGTCTTCTATGCTCTTTTGCCAGCTGACAGATGGTAGCATTTTTTGTTCAGTGCTTAAATTACTGCTAGGGAATTAAACAAACTCGACAGCAATTTCACTTGATTCCTACCATGCTTTCCTTTGTAAGCATTTTGAATGGCAGTTAGTTTAGGAGGTGGTGAATCTCAGGCCCTTTCAACAGCCTCAGCATCATGGTCAGTCCTCATGTATGATGAGGGCTGGAGTCCTGGAACATATGGCAGAGTTCTGGTTTGAGTGTCAGATTTGGCACAGCATTTGGCTTTCCGTTATAGTGCTCTTGCCAGGGATGGGTTCTACTTAGCTTCCCTACTGGTTTGGAGTCGCACCGGAAGTGTGCATGTGCATGCCCTTGTAATTTCCGGGTGAAAACCCTCTGCGCATGCGCAGAAGGCTTTGTGCATGCACATGTTCTTTTTTGGCTGATTTTCGGCCAGAGGACCAGTTCGGGGTGGGTGGGTGTCTAGCCAGTTGTTGCTGCTGGTTCTGCGAGCGGGGGGAAATTCCCGCTATCGGTTCTAGTGAACCAGTCTGAACTGGCAGGAACCCACCTCTGGCTCTTGCATTATAGCTCCTTTATGTATGGGGGCAAATATGAAATCTAGTTAAGAACGATATCTTCCCTGGACTGCAATGCCAAAATCCATCCACAAATGGCCAGATAACGACAGTGCTTTTTTGTGCTAACTTTCAGCTGGAAAATATCTCAATAAGCTTAGTGTTATGTTCATAAAAAATATGAGAGGAGGCAGTATCACTAATGTTAGAAATCCTGTTTTCATTCGCTTCAGTGACAAATAACCTGACAGCTCAATTTCTTGTTATCCTGGTCTCCTGAAAAAATAATAAAAGACTTTCCACTTGTGAAATAATCCAGTTCTACAGAGGGGACTGTCAATCTCTGATTGAAGGCAAGGGAGACTCTACTGCTCTTTTAGCATGTCACTTCTCAAACTTCATGCTCTCACCATGAAGACATTTCTTGTAATGTTCAACTAAAATCTCTGTTTAGGTCAAGTCATGCCTTTTGGGGAAGGAAAGAACAAGTCTTTGCCATCTTTGATGGTATTAAGTAGAATATTGGTGTGTTATATTATACCCCTCTAATAACTAATACTAACTGCTATGTTTTCTTCTAGACAATTGTTGGCATCCTTTTAAATCACATCAAAGAAGTTCTGTAACAGTATTTTGACCCAGAATATAGGGACTAGAGGTCCCCTTTACCAAACAGGAATCATGTAAAAAAAATGGAGAATCATATCAGAAGTTAGATGATGATGATGAACGTAATAACAATGAAAAAAATAATAATACAGTGTGTGCCTTTAATGCTTGTAGTGATTTTAATTAAGTAATTAAAAGCATTGAACTTTATTTAAACAACTGCAAGATTTCAATCCTATAGGAGGATTGGGAAGGGAGGTATCACAAAACAGAATTGAAAGGATTCACGCAGGTTGTGCTTTGACTACAGGAAAGGGGTATATGATGAGGTTCTATATCATAATGGGAGGTAGGTGACTGCATGTGGGCATTTTTTTAAAAACTCTAGAGATCATGAGTTCTTTAACTTTCAGGCCAAACCAGCTTCCCCATATAAATGATTGAAGATGAACAAGACCCTTTAAGCTGAGGTTGCAGCTATCTCATATACCACTGGCAGCTCCGATGACAGATGACAAATATCTTGAAGTAAAAAGCAATTTACCAGAGGATACATGCTAGGAAAAATGGAATGCATGCCAAGTGCCCAAAGGGTTTCTCTAATGTTTTATTCAAAGCCTGTTCTAATTTGCTCTCACACCGTATCGTTCCCTCTTTCATGAAATATCAAATACCATGTTCTATCACTGCGCCTTATTTAATAGACATTGTCATTTGGAAGAGGCTGGAATGATCCAACAGGGCCGTCAATGCTATTTTCATTTTTTCTCTCTCTCTCTCTCTCTCTCCAAAAGTATACCTTAAGCCCTTTGTAGCATCAAAGCTACAAACTGATTTTGGGACGGGGGCGAGAAATTACGGCGCCTGCTCTTCTGAACAGGGCTTGGGCTGCCCCCATGGGGTTTGCACTACCAATTAGTGTCCTGCCTAATGGATGGCTGCACATTGGATGTTCATTCATGATTAAACTGTGTGAGCAAACCAATCTGCTTATTTTGGTGCTGTGTCCGTGTCTGCTTTTTACTGCCTGCATTGCAGATGGAGGCAGGCACTCACGTGGGGGGAGGGGGGAGGAAGAGGATGGGGTGGTTTCAAACACAGAGGCAAGAAACATGAACCAGCACCTCCCTTGACACACTAAGGTGAGGAAAGGGACACAATGCCACTCAGATGGCATTGGGACTTTTCCAGGGACTTTTGCATTGCTACTATGGTGTCATAATTCACAAACAATGTGAAAGTTATAAGGTTATATTGATATATTTAGTTGATCATACTTACTTTCTTGTTCTTCTTTCTTGGTTCATTATAGCTGTTATGATTTGAACACAAGGAACCTTTTAAAAAAGGTTTCATACAATCATGCTAGTGGAATAATACAAAATAACATGCTTTATTAATAATGGAAAATCACAATATCATATAAATCAGCTTCAGTACGAATTACAAATCAGGGTGGCAAACTAATATTTGTTTTTCATATTGGGAAGGAGAAGCATCTAAACAAAGATAGTTATAAAATGAAATGATACCCACTCACTGGAACCAAACAAAATAAATCAAATATCTTGTGTGTGTGCGTGTGTGTGTGCGCGCGTGTGTGCGTGCGCGCATTGTTCACATGTGAGTATGAAAAGGGAAGGGAGGGAAGCCTCTCCAAAAACTCAGAACTAGTTGTTGCTTTAGCTCTGCAAGTCATAATCACAACAAACTGCAATGCTGATGCATGGTTGCATTTTCACATACAAATATGCATCGTTGTATATACAGTACATTGTAAATACAGGCAATTCAAATAACCCAAATAACCACATCAGGCTGCTCTTTGTCACACTTGGCTGGCCTGCTCCCACATGTATTAGATGCAGTTTCTGTACTATTGGAAATAAAGAGGATGCTGCTTGCTATCATTTGTCTAACCTCTCACTAGTACCTTTTTAAATAAAGAGAACTGTGTTAAATCAGAATAAGCAGAGTGTCTGGTTGTGCAAATGGTGATATGGGAGCCCTAAAACTAGGGCATGAAAATTATTCTTTGATTGAAAAAATTGCTTTCAAATATTTGGTAAAACCAAAGTGGGTATAATGGTCTTTTCTAAAGTTGTGATTTTAAACTCTCTTTTAATTTTTATCTTTTTGGTTTATAGGTATTCATTCAGCTCCAGTAGAAAATGATGACCATACTGGAGAAATGGTGAGCAGAAAACTTATGTTATTTCTCTAAAAAGTTAAATGTATTAGGTCACTTTTGTAGGAGGGGGAGTGGCAGGGCCTGGGGCAGAGTTAAGAGAGGGATCAGCCTAGAATTGTTATATTCCCATAAGCAATCTAAATTCAACCCCTTTTGAATTATAGTTGACTAGATTCTTGTGAATAGGCATGAGCAATAAATCAGCTTAATTGGAACTTAACATGTGGTCCTGATTATTTGCACCTGACACCTTTCTTGCATGCTCTAGAGATATATACATAGGCACTGCCATGTTTTAATGGATGACAAGTCCTTTGTTTGGAGTAAGGACCTTTCAGAACAATTTAGCAAGGGACAGAGTCAGGAGTCTTTTGTGAGCAAGATAATTTCATGAATCTGGTGGCCTCCTCTTCTCGCATGCATTTTTTTCTTTGGATTGTGCCCAATTCAACATTTCCATATGGATGTTCAAACCAGAGAAATGTTCGTTCTCTTCTCATATTTCTGTTGTCAACCAAAACATCTCTTCTAGGAGTCTATTTTTAAAATATTAGAAACAGCAACACAAAATATTTATATTGAGACTCCTTAAGTCTAACCGAAGTCATGGGATTTCCAGCTACTATGTCTCATTACATAGTATTTCATAGCAAGTCCTAATCATGGTATCCTATCTTTCCATAAGTGTCCCTGAATTAACTTAGCCATATCTTATGAAATAAAAACAACTGGATTTGTGCAGTACTTCATAGTACAATGCAGGATATCTGATTGGTGTTTATATATTTTTAAACCTTTTATATTTTCTGTTTTGTCAAAAAAGCAAGATCACCATTATCTTTCTTGGTAGATACTAAAATTGAGATCATTGCAGGAAGAAGATGATGTAATGAGGAGTGCAGAAAATGTTAGTGGACAGCTGGCTACAAAATTACTGTACCTTGACCCAAAATTCAGCAACATGATTCTATGGGGGTTAGATACCACACAAATATGGCTAAAGATTCCATGTGGGGCTGGAGGCCCTTTGAAATAAGTAAGACATATTTTAAAAAAATCATTTTTGTTGGTGTCACATGCTTTGGAAATCTACTGGCCTAAACTTTTGGATTTCCTCCTGATGTTTAAATCTTGATGGTGAAAATAAAGATGCTATTATTTAGCTGGGCATTTTTTGAGCAACTATTCAATAACTTAGAAATTTAGTTTCCTTTGCTTCAGGATTACTTACTCACTTAGAATCTTCCAATTATAAATTTGTTTTCCATGTTTATGATTTAATCAGCTTGAATATTTGGTTGAAATATTTCAAAACTAAATGAATCATCTTCCTTTGTTGGTTTTTATCTAGATAACCAGATGTATTATAGAAGTGCTTTTGAACAGTCTGTCAAAAGGCAATTCTCCACTTATTAATCCACAGTGTAAGGAGCTTCTGAAGAAAAGTAAGTGCATATCTTTAAAAAACCTATTATGACCAACCTTTATATTAGTTGAACATTATATAATATTGTAATATTTATGTAATGTGGACTGGGAGACTTCCAAAATTGCTCAATTACAACTTCCAGCAGATTTTACCATTACTGCTAGAGATTGCTGAAAAATGTAGCTCAACAATATATCTGAGGAAACATATTCAAAGTTCCTAGTGTAAATGAAATCGACAGTGGCTTAAGAATCCACTGCCTTTCTTATTTATTAAATTTATCTGACTGCGTGAAGTAGACTCCAATAGATATGGCACTATTTATAGGAGGTAGTAGGAGGCATTTCTGGGAAAGTGAAGCTTCCCTGCAAGCACATTATAGAGAAGCTCAAGTTCATTGCTTCTTTTCTGAAGAATCATATTGTGGTGGAATCTCCAGCTAGAGTGGGGTGTGGATTGAAGAGACTGGCAAGCTTGGAATCCCTCCAGTGGTGGAAGTAACAGATGTCAGACCCCACTTATAATCCTTGAAGCCTTTATCTATCTGTTCCCAAGATAATGGAATCAACCTCACAACTTCATCAGTCCCCTGGGGGCATAGGTCTGTTGGCATAACCAGATCTTGAGGGACTTTCAGAAACTCATGAATGATGTGGTCAATCTTATCTCTGAGGGAGAAGATGCCACAATAAAAGTGCCACAGCAGACAAGGTCTATTGCCTACCTCCTACAGCCTACCAAATAAAGCAATAGCACTTAGAGTTAGACATATACCACTTCAGAATGGTTTTACAGCCCTCTCTAAGCGGTTTACAGAGTCAGCATAGTTCCCCCAACAATCTGGATGCTCATTTTACCGACCTCAGAAGGATGGAAGGCTGAGTCAACCTTGAGCCAGTGACATTTGAACTGCTAAACTGCACCTAGTAGTCAACTGAAGTAACCTGCAGTACTGCCCTCTAACCACTCCGCCACCTCAGCCTCTAGACCATGGATGTATTCACTTACTTTCGCTACTGGTTTGCAAATGTGAGCACAGACTCTTCCGCGGATGCACAGAGCATTAAAAACAAGATGTGATTATGTCCAGGAGGGTGGGCGGAGCCTCCCGCAGCCACCGCTACCATATCGTGTGATCTGGATAGAACCGGCTGAGTACCACCACTGCTCTAGACAATGGAACCTATAACATACCCATTCTGTGAGACCTGTTCAGACCAAGACCAGCACCTGAAAACTGGCTCATTGAAGAGTACAAGTGTTAATGCAAATACCAATTTGAGTACTAATTTTCAGAAAGCTGACAACAGTTAATAGGTTCCAAGTGCAGTTACTGATTATGAATCCACATGCACTCTGTTAAATGAAATTCTGATCTGGCACAAGCAACACACACATACACACATGAATAGAAAGCATGATGAAGAATGTCTAAAAATGGAATTTATTTGGACTGGAGATCCACTTGCCCCAATCCCTTAGTGCTTGCACAGGAAGCTTGGGCTAAGAACTGTTTATATTATTTTTATAATTTATTAGCATTGCTATAATATATTAACATATTATGGCATGTGAAATATAAAACAATATAAGTAGTAAATTAAGTATTTGATTTCTGAATAAAGTTTTGGTGTAAAAATTTTGCCAGTCAGTTTTATAGCCAGCTACTGTATCTCACTCATTGACTCTGGATGGCTTACAATTCAAAAATATATATTACAATGAAGGACTTAAAATATTTAAAAAATAAAAGCATCAAAAATAAATATACACAACAGCAGAGATGCTTGGCCAGTTACAAATATAGCCAGGAAATGAGGCCCTTGACACATTCAGCACCTCAGAGTTGGGAACATTTTAAACAACTTAAGTTTTAAAAGGAGACCCTGAATAGGCATACATATATACAGCCATAATGATAATCTTATTCATCAAAAATAAGGACTCCTCATGTTCTAGGGTCAAGGACAAGCTAAAGTGGCAAACGTACCTACGCTTCTTCTTGACAGATAAACGTTTATAGGCAAGAACCTATATTTTTAATGGGGGCATGCTTGTAAAAGAGTAAGTAGTCCTCCATGTGCATTCTGTGACCTGATTTTATTTTTAGGTCAGATTAAAAATTTGTATCCATATGGATTGTAAATACGGATTCAAAGCTTGCTGATTTCTACCCATAGTGCCCATAAAAGAGTCCCTTCGTTTTCTTTGCTATAGCTTGATGACATGGCTGTTGCCAGGTGAGAGTTGAGGGAATGTTGGGGGAATAGTCAGCAAGTGATGAAGTCATCACTGACCATTGTGAGGTATGCACAAGGTAATAATAGTACAAAGAGAAAAAAAATTCCATGGTTGTTGATTCTCTTCAGGAGGTCCCGAAGAGAAAGGGTAAGTAAGTGGAAGAAAATCAGCGACAGAAGACAGGTAGCCCACAAGTGAACATGAAAATATAATGGTATTATAATGAGGAATCAACAGCATATTTTGTTTTGTTGCAGGCGAACAACAAAAACAAAAAGAGAAAAATGCGCAGGAAGACATGGACCTTGGCACAAGAACCTTATCCGAATCAGAAGAATTAACTAAGCAGTCAGAAGGGACTGTGAGGGAAGAACAAGACGTGAGCGAAGAAGAGTTTAAAAGACAGACAGACGGAGACGCTAAGTGGCATCTGGAAACGAAAAAATATGGGGGAAGCAGCAACCCACAAACTGCCTCCCAAGGGACCTCTTATGCTTTGGATAGAGACCATAAAGAAGAAGAAAAGAAAGAGAATGAAAAAGGAGCTGAGGAGGATAATTACAAAAGAAATCACCACAATGGAGATGGAGGCAAAGAAAAAAAGGCCAGTGAAGAAGCAGAGTCTGAGCCTCTAGAGAAAAAGTCCGTTCTTACATCTGGAAAAGTGAATGAGGAAGGTTACAAGCATTCCCATGGCCAAAAGTATGTGGAAGAAATACTTCAGAGTCAAGAAAAAGAAAATGAAGACAATGAGGAAGAGGAGGAAGAAAAGGAAGAGGAGGAAGAGGAAGAGGAGGAGAGTAATGAAAAGTATCGTCATAGTTTTCAGGAAGAATTTGAAGATTCTTCAGAGAGGGACGGTGGTGAAACAGAGAAGCAAGACCGCAAATCAGGACATTACCGAAGAAAACCAAGATTGGGTAAGTCCTCTGAATACAACAATCATCATATTGGAGATAAAAGGGGCTCCTCTGAAGAGCCCAATGAGGAAGAAAGTGAATTCTGGGTTAAAAGGAGTCATCACCCCAACCATTATGAGAGAGGACATTACTTTGTGGAGCCAAGAAACACTATTGAAACGCATAGGTCTGAGGAAATGGAGAGAGAGATCAGGAACCAAGGATATTGGGATCAACACTACCCCAGCCAAGAGGATAGTGATGAAGACATGAAGCAACACAGTGAGGAAAATGAAAGGAAACAGTATCAGTACATGAGGAAAAGACTTTTCGGTGGACCATCAAGGGAGATCAGACATCACTATGAAGGAAGGGTACCTTACAGCAAAGCAAGGCAGGAAAATGGAGGTATGAAACAGAGCCATGATAGCATAAATGAGAAACGGCACCATGACCAACCAAGTGTACCGCTAGAGATGGCAAAACCACAAAACAAGGAGAGAGAAGACGGAGAGCAGCGACTCAACAGCCAAGAAGAAAAGCACTATCCTAGTAATGATGGAGAACTAGAAACTCCACACTACAGCGAGAGGGGGAAACACTTTGAGAATAAAAGGACTCTTCTGCTGGAGGAGGGCTACCCAAGAAGCCACTATCTTGTAGAAAATGTAAAAAGAGCTTTAGAATCATTTTATTCCCAACAGCCCAGGTGGAAAAACAGATCTGTTGACAAGAACACTGACATCATCAATCCGCTGTTGGAGAGTGAAGAAGAACGCAAGTCCCACTTAAATAAGAGGGAATTCTTTCCTGAATATAATGATTATGACTTGTGGGAGAAGAAACAGATCCTGGATAGCTTAAGCCCCAAACAGGACAACAATAATAATCCTGAGAGGCTATACAAACCTGAGATAAAAAGGCAGTATGATAGGATGGATGAGCTGGCCCATCTTCTGAGTTACCGGAAAAAGTCTGCAGAATTTCCAGAACTGTACAGCTCAAAAGAAGACGTTGAAAGGGGACCCGTGATAAGAAGTGGCAAGGACAAATTTAACCAGAGGCCTCTGACACCAGATGAGGTATTTATTTTATGATTTCTAAGAAAGCTAGAACAATTCTTTTTCTAAAAAAAGTCTTTTATTTCAGCGAAATAATACAGTATGTGGCTAGGCGAAACATGATCATACGTTAGGGTTATATTCTCAGTATCATGCTGACAACTTTGTATGTGATCAAAAATTTTGAAGCCCTGTTATTTCAGGCTTCATACAGTATCCAAAGAACTGACAGGACCATCAATGTGTTCCAGTTAATAATCTGGCTTTAGCTGTCTTTCATTTGGCCTTCTCTGTCTCTAGGTATCATTTACACTTGTACTTCACTGGAATGATGCAACTGGCTGAAGTTGCTTCACAATTACCCTATTAAAATTGTCAGCAAAATTGGATCTTAAGAGGAGGGAAGAAAAATCCTTGAGTGTTAAAAATATCTAGAAAGCTGTCAATCAAGACTTATGTTCTGATTTATTTAGTGTAGAAGATGTTAAGACTCCATGTAAATTATTTGAAATGAATATACAATCTACTTAGTCCCTGTTTAAATCAACTTCTTTGTCATGGTATGGCCAAGCATTGGCTAAGGCAAGAACAGGTGACTGATTTTCTGCAAATAACTTTCTTCTGGGGATATATCTGTAACAATCTTTCTAGTTATAGATTAAGCTAGAACGAAATCTTAGTTCTGGTTTCATTTCTTACAAAATACCTGAACAAAAGGTAAGCTCCAGGAAGTCATATATATATATTTTTAAGTAAGCCACTAGGCTCATTCTTCTTGCTTTAAATTGATCTAGTTAAAATAGCTGCATTTCTGGACTGGTATCTGCTGCTAAGACTGGCAAGTGTTTTATGTCCCCCAGTCTTTTAAGGCATTCACCACGTTTTTCACTGTAATATGGATGAGGACTAATTAAAATGACGAATAGGGAATACTTTAACCCAGGCCAGTAACTTCATCTAAGGTTTTACTCAAGCAAGATACATATGTGTATATACATACATGCATACATACGTGCTTAGCTGCATGACACCCAACACTACATCATCACAAGAGTGACCTGTTTAAAATTTGAGTACCGGTAATCAAAACTTCATTTGAAATCTGTTATTTTGTTCTGTTCTGTTCATGTGTTCGTTTTAATTCTGGGCTGCGAGCCTCATTTCCTCCCATACTTCCAACTTAGAAATAGTGAGATTTCTATCAGGCTGCCTACATTTTTAGGAATGACACATCCTGACTTTCAATATTACACAACATGGTATATCATGTCTCACTGAAATAACTGTTCAAGCAAGTGTGCACAGAGTGACATAACTGCCATACTATAAATTCATATTCTGGGAAAACCATCCTACCACATAACTTGACAAATGATCAGTGCCAAATATTCTTAAAACTGACTATGTGGATGCAGAAAAGAATTAAAAATTTGAAGAAAAGCATGAAGTTGATTTCTGGTCATTTTGGCAAAACGTAAACAATTGGCACTTATAAATTGATTCCTAGAGAAACTGAAGTTCCCTATAAATACTAAGTCAAACTCACAAAATATGAGTTACTATAGTACACAAACATGATAATGGCACAGGTTAACATCACATGGTCGATCTCCATGTTTAGGAATCATCACTATGCTTTGATGGAAAGATTAATTTCATCATGCTCTCCTTACGGAAACGGATCACATGAATCATAAAAATAGAATGCACGAGTATTTAGAAGCTCTTCCCTACATTTCCTTTCTCAGTTTTCTTAAGTGAAGTTTGAAAGATTATGCATTTACAAAATTTTATTGCAATAAAATTACATTTTGCAAATGCTACATAGGTCATTAAAATCTAGTAAAATAGAATGTTTAATTCTTATAGAACCTTCTTGACTGTTGTGAAAGCAGCTCCTGGATGTTGCCACTCACATGTGCATACACGTTGCTTACTTTATACAGCCTTAATAGAAAAGGCTAATGGAAGAGCCAGGAAAAGTAACTAGAGCTACATTAGAATTAAAAATCCAAAAATAATACTTGCATATGAGCCTTGATCAAATTTAATTAAATCTAAATCTAATAAGATCGCTAAGCAGTACAATTGCATGAATTTCTAACATTCTCAGAAAATAAAAAAAACTGATCTATGCTTTTAAGGTCATAATCTACATGGATTTCCTTTTCCATTATCACAGGAGAAAGAACTGGAAAACCTGGCTGCTATGGATTTGGAACTGCAGAAGATAGCTGAAAAATTCAACAATAACCAGAGAGGATGAATTTTATTTGATGTAATGTGGTATGGTGAAGAGTAGCTTTATTTAAACTATCCCGTATTTATTAGTAAAGTCACTGCCTCAAATGTTGTTCTTCTCCCTAATTAGAAATAGTTTACCATCCTTTAAATATATAATTTACACTAGTAGAAAGCATCTTTCTGTTCCAAAATATTTCTTCAGATCAGCATGAATTCTTGCCTTCTGAATTTTGAAATGTATGAGGACAATTGTGTGTGCGTTCTTCAGAAATATATTATCTCAGTAAAAAATAATAAACTTTACATTGTCTACATACCGTAGTTAACTGCATGTGCTCCTGCATAGCTTGTTTATGATTTACATAGTTAGATGTGTCAGAGGAGACACAGTAACATGCTTATAAGTCTATATTGGAACTAGTTTTTTTGTTCCTTATAAATTAGTATATTCTGCAGTACCTTAAATCTACTTTGGGAAGGTGACAGCACCAAAATAGATGCACCATCTACTCCTATGTTATTATGGGATAAACTGAACACTCACAGCTTATGAAAAAAGGACACTGGCTGCAGCTCTCCCACAAAAGCATTGGATGTGCTTCTTAAACTACCCACAAATTTTCTATGGAACTGTATTTTTAAAGTCATTGATACATAAGTGGTTAGCTACATAATTGCTGCCTTGCGTTATTTATAAATATAATAAAGGCGGGATTAAAAGCAATTAAAATAAATATTTACATAATTTATAGTAATTAATTTTAATGTAATATGTATTTAGTTTTATTGTACACTCATCAACTTTATTTTGGGCTCACTCACTTTTGGCGATTATGGTTCTTACCACACTACTCAAGCAATACAAAAATTAGAGACACCCCAGTTTTAAAACAAAACGGAATCTTAACTGTCTGGTGGTATCAGAATACCTGAAGGAATTATGGTAGTGAGGTATTCAACAGGACAAAGTTTCTGTTTTTCATCATATTCTGATGCTGATGAAGAACTTCGCAAAACTTCCAACTTCCTATTTTATAGCTGTTAATTCTAGTAGCACTTAAGCAGATTGTTTTTATTAATCTTGATAACAGGCCTGGAAAATGCTGATTCATTTATGAAAGCGAGCAGGCTTTGTTTATTCTCCAAAAGCACCAGTAGTATCAATGATTTTTATTAGAAAAATATATATATACTGCACTGATTGCAATTTAAGATTTCAGGGGCCAAGATTTCAGCCTTTAAGGCCTGCTAGCCAAAGGCATTCTGGCCTCAAAATACCAAACAAGTCATACAAATATCGAACACATTGAATATTTAATTAAAAAGTTAAATGAATATAAAACACAAGAAACACAATTGAGATAAGCATGTTAGCTATCAATCTGAGGTAGTCAATATGTTCATAGGTCATTTATTATCACTAGCATTCCCTATTCTTGATTCTCTAATTGCCACCTACTGGATGTTGGAAATATTGCTTCATATCATGAGCATAAATGAAGGTTCCTTCAGCTTTTTCAAGGCCAAATTAAAATAGGTTGGGGAATCACCTCCAAGTGATTTTTCTTCCTACCATAAGATTAAAATCTTTCTGAGAAAGTAGGCAAATAATCTGGATTCACAGGGTATTTTCCAGAGGAAAATAGTGTCTCCAGGTTGATTTTGTAACTGCAGTGTATGTGAACTATGCATTTGTTGCATTTATAGACTGCTTTTTTTCTAGATCAGCGAGTTGCATAGGGGAGCAACTCCCCAATATTGTTAAAGTAGTAACAGTTAAAGTTTTTATGGGCTATGTTACACATGACTCTCACAAATGTTATTCAATGCTTACATGCTTAATGAAACTGATTAGACAAAATTATTCAGGTGTCGGAACGATCTTCATAACTAATCTGGGAAATAAACATATATTTTAATGATTGGCTCCCAAGTTTCAGGTGTCAGATTACATTATAGATTTCATTATTGTTAAAATTAGAATGCCACGGAGTTTTAAAGCTATTCCATTTTGCTGAAATGCTTTTAAGTTAGCTAACATCACACATGGGATACTATTATAGCCTGGCTACTAAAAACATTTGCATAACGCTTGAGGCACTTACCTATGTTAACCAACGAGATGAAAGCTTATGTTTACGTGCCATCATGTCAATGCTGCCTCTTAATTTTCTCTATGACAACCTATCTCTAACATGGTCTTTCAAGTCTTCGGATGGTGCATTCATTGTCACCGTAACTGAGTCCATCCACCTTGCTGCTGGTCATCCTCTTCTTTCCTTCCACCTTTCCCAGCACTATGGTCTTTTTCAGAGAGTTAGATCCTTCACATAATGTGTCCAAAATACGATCATTTGTACCTTGCCATTTTGCCCTGAGTGACAATTCTGGGTTGATTTGTTTGATGACCCATTTGTCCATGGTATACTCAAGGGTCTTCTCCAACACCAAATTTCAAGTATTTAAATTGCTTTGTAAAACAATTTACATACCTACCCAGCAAGACTTTCAATGTGGGTATGGGGGGAGGGGGAAAGCAAAACTCCAGTAGAAGGGAACATATCTCACCCAAAGTATTCTTTGCTTTTTCAGCTTTGCTGTGATATATTCTAGTGACGTAGTTAGTTATTACCAGGTTCATGGCACAATACGTGTTTTTAGCTCCCAGGCTCTGCTTTAACTTAACTACTTAGCAAACCAAGCTCTGCAGTGGCTGCAATGATAATGCAGCAAAGTAGGGGCTAGATTTTTTTAAATTTATTTTCAAAGACTTTTTCCACAAGGTTCATAGGAATTTTTTGTCTGTGTATGTCACTAATCCTTGCCTTATAATAGCGATTGAGACTGGAATTGCTGTTGCTAAACAACACAGCCATAAAGCATGGAATCACATGACTGCATCACTTAGTGACAGTAATTCCAAAAGTCCCAGATATTGTCATTAAACAAGGACTTCATGTGACCATGACTTCCAAACTTCCTGCCAGTTTTTCCCATTGATTGTGCTGTGGGAAGCTGGCAGGGAACCCCAGAATTCAGGATTGCATGACCACAGCTCACTGCAATGTCATAATTGTGAGCTGGGTGCTAAGCACCCAGAATGCAATTACACAACCGTGGGGACACAGTGATGCTGGACCTCCAAGGACCAGTTGTAGGTACCACTCATTCTGCCCCACTGTAACAAAATACTGCCCAGTCTTCCCCTACAAGGGATTGTTTGTTTATTTATTTATTTATTTACCAGATTCATAAGGCTGCTCAAACAATGTGATTCCAGGCAGTGTCCAACAACGGGGGGAAAAACATTCCAGAAAAGATCCATGTAGCATTAAAACATACATGATATATTGTATAAATCTGAAATATAGAATATGCTGGTTATCAAACACCATCATAAAAACAGCTGAAGGGGAATCCCATTCAACCAGCCCCAAAATGCTTGTGGGGAAAAAACCAAGTTTTAAATCTGATTATCTTCTTAAATTAAAAATAAAGGATTGCTCTATGATCTGGATTCATGGGGGGGAAAGTAATTTAGACCATGTTTATAGAAGGATCACCACACTGGTCTACAGTTCTTTCAATCAAACCCCTCTATTTCAAGGATCTCTTTTTATATCTCTTTCAAATGGGTCCCTTTTTTCTTTGTTAGACTCTTTATACCTTAACTTTCTTTCCCTGAGTCACTCAAGACAGCTTATAAAAGCAGCGTACAAATGCTAAGAACTGAAGAAACAAATTAAGCTGCAAAAGCAGCAACAGATCAAAAATTAAAACTGAAAGATATGATCAACGTTCTAAATTTTGTGACTGCCAAGAGTGTATCAAGGATTTCATGGTCCCTACTGAGATACATATCTAGCTAGATCTTGTTTGAATTTGGGTGAATGGGGATCAATTCACAAATACAAGACAATATGAAGCCCAATACAATGGCAGGTGAACTTTTGGGGCCAATGAGCACATTGGGAAACACACTAGCTTGGTTGCCATCCAGAAGGTTTCTTACTTTAACAATCCTTTCTTGCTTAAAAGAAAAAATAATTCATGTATCACAAAATAATATAATTTATTCAAATGCAAATTTACAGATTAAAAACTCCACATAAAAATATAGTTATCACATGTTAAAAAGATGGAAACCAATTTTACTTTTCTTTTTTTTTAAGTGTTAAGTGAAAACAGACTAGCATTACTTTAACATTTCCAAAGTAATATGTAATGTTTGGTTTTTTAAAAAATTCAGAATGGTTAAAATGTGCAATAGTCTAGCATCAATCCTGCCTTTCTCACTGATAATAGGACAGCATTTCAAAACATTCATTTTACTTAGTTAAAAAAACATTGATTTTAACAGAAATGGAAATGGGATTAGTGTAAACATGGTTTTTGAATTCAAAACAAAATTCTGAAACAGAATTGAGCTGGACTTTCAGTCAATTTTTGCAACATTTCCACGAAGACTGATACTTAATCATATCCTTCTAAAGCAGGGGTATCAAATTCAAGGCCTGTGGCCCGAATGCGGCCTGAGGGGTGCTTAAATCTGGCCTATGAGGTCATCTTGGAAATATCAAAGGACTGGCCTGTGTTGCCTCTGCCGGCCAAAATAGGCCACAGGGGGAGCATATGCAGCCCCCTTGAGGCCAGTTTTTGGAGTGCTTTTGGAGTCCAGGGAGGCAAAAAACAGGCTGCGCAGAGGCCCCGTGAGGCCCGTTTTCAGCCTCCACATCCTCCAGCAGCACTCTGCTGGCCAAAAACGGGCCACGTGGAAACCCCACGAGGCCTCCACATGGCCAGCAGAGAGCTGCAGGAGGACTGGATTAAAATTATGTGGCGTAAAGTAAATGCCTGATCTGGATAGAAAACAAACAAACAACATCCTATGTTAATACTACAGTTTAATGCCAGATTTTACATACTGTAGGTCCATTTAATCTACAATCAACAATC
>JANHFT010005295.1:142727-155574 GCA_032467955.1 Pseudoxenodon macrops | reverse complement strand
AGAACTCTTTTAAGTCAGTGACATTTTCGAGAAAATGATAGCATAAGAAATCCTAGAAATGTTTAAATAAATACCGTAATATTAAAACAAATATTAAAACATTTCTAGAGTATCACAAAAAACTGGTATTAAACTTGTACCAGTAATCATATTGACCAAATTGTGGCTTGGCCCCAGTCACTGCTATGATTGTGCAAAGATTGGTGCAAGGAGCCAATTTATCACACAAGGCAGGAAATTGCAACCTCTTTATTCTGTACAGCAACAAAGAGGTGTTCTTGGGGTCCAAATCGCAAATCAAAAACTTCTGAAAAATACAGTAAATTACTATAGCTTTTATACATTAAAACAAAACCACACAAAAATCACATCATAACTAGCAAGCAATAGGCAACAACTAGTAACTTATTCATACCACTGGTAGATGGCCCTCTCAGAAGGTGGGTCCATTGCTAAAAATATTGTATCCTTTGTCCTTGTCCTTCTGTCTCTAATTGATAGATGAGTATACAAAATTTTCTAGATGATTTATCTACAAAAGGTATGGTAGCTTTAAATCTACTGGTTCTGGGGGAAAGGATGGTACTTTTTATATAATAGCAACCACATGATCTTTCCAGGAATGCGCAAGGCAGAGCAAGCTGCTAAAAAGAGAAACAGACAACAATGGAGTTTCTCTGACTCAAGCCAACTATACCATTCCTTCACTCACCTAATTGAAATGATGAGCAGTAATACTATTGCTGCACGTAGGGATAATTTCTCTGCCCACATTTAGATTTATCAATGAGGCACACTTAGTTCAGAGAAATGCCTTGATAGGATTGCATCTTTCTGTTTATTTCATTTGTGAGGCCAAATATTTTTTCATTCCTACTTTATAGCAAATGCAATTTTCTGTTTTATCCCCTCTGGGAAGCTATTCTATAGAAATCATAGACATCCGCAAGGTTACCCATGAATCACACAGTAATAACTTCAGAGAAGTAAGTTATTTAGAAATAGACCTAAAAATTAAATGGGCTTAAGTGTGCTTAAAATAGCCCTTCTCCAGAATGCAATTTTGGGTTTTATTATGTTTGAATGCAAGTAATATGAGTTTTCATTCAGACCATCTAGGAGTAATTATTTTCTGCCTTGAAGGATATTGCTTTGAAAAGATCTCATCATGTACCAAATCTGTGGAAGGACTTTTTTCATTATGTCTTTGTAGATATTGCTATATAATTGGAATGATGTATTACAGCTTGAAAATTCTATTTTTATTTGAAGTAGCAGGACTAAACATTTCAAGATATTACTGAATGTTTTGATTTTTTTATCTATTATTTTCTGGAAGGCATACAATTATGACATTTTAAAGGTTCTTAAACTGAATGTAGCTATTATACAGTATTATGTAAGAATAACTTAATAAAGAAAAAACTTCCCTGGAAGTTTTCTGATTAACTATTAAAATGCATTAATATCCAAATATATACATATATGCAGCTTTTCTCTGAATTTTGGTCTGCTAAAATAATTTTCAGTATAAATGAAAGTGGATACATAGTAGTAGGTTTTTACAATTATAATGTATTTGTGCTAAGACTCACAATAGAAAAAAAATTATTTTAACATATGCAGTATATTCTAGAAAAAAACCTCATTGGCTTCATTTAGAGAAAATTAAATTCAGTTTTATTTAAATCCGTGACACGTGAAAGTTATGACAAATTAATTTTTTTATTGCCACACTAATCTATCACACGCACCATTGCTTTCACCAATTGTTATTATATGAATAGTACTATTTTAAACATGATGAACTCCCACTGAATTATCATTATATTTATTTAATTTGAATATGTTTTAATATTTTTAGAGTGTACAACTATGACCCAATTACTCAAATTAAGAATATTCGAGCTAATTGCTATGGGAAGTATGTTGCTTTACGTGGAACTGTTGTGCGTGTTAGTAACATTAAACCTATCTGCACCAAGATGGCCTTTATATGCAGTACCTGTGGAAATACTCAGAGTTTTCCTCTCCCTGATGGAAAATACACTCTTCCAACAAAGGTAATAAAAAAGCCCTCACATCAAAAGAGCTACCTCTTACATTTTTCTGAGTAGTATTACTCAGAATAAGTTTTCATGATGCGCTGTTTACTGCACATTTAAGGACACAAATCATACCTTGATAAAGGGATTTTACAAATTCATTTTAAGAGTAATTTTTATGATGGAAAGACAAATTAATCAAGCATAAGTGCAAGCCTTCCCAAAACAAACACAACAAATATGGCTCACAACAAATGTGGTTGTGGTATAAACTTTTTGTACTTCATTAATGTTTTTCAGTGTTCTTTGCCTGAATGTCACGGACGATCCTTCACTGCAGATAGAAGTTCTCCTTACACAGTTACAGTGGACTGGCAGTCGATTAAGTAAATATATGTTACCCTAATATTTTGGAAATTTAATTATTTACAGTAAATTCTAGGAGTTAATAATACAGTCTCTTACTGTAATGTTAAAAAGTTCTATTGAATAATAATTCCATTCAAAGAAAATATCTCATTTTTTCTATAAAGTTATCTTTAATCCAGAGATAGTAATCTCTTTTTTCTGTAAGATTGGTATTGTGAGAAATCTAGTGTGAATTCTGGCTAATTGGACTTCTCCTTTCTCCATAAGATTTGTGTGTTTTTCTGAGGGTGGGTGGATGTATATTTTAGGAAAGACTTTGTGAATCTTTGATTCATAATTCATTTAACCTTATCTTCAGCTCTGAGAAGTGTTTGCCAAAAATATATTGGTACTCGAAAACGAAAAGAAAAGTCAGAATGCTTGTTTTGATCTATCTATATATGCTCGATATTTTATAAATCTTAATTCTCCTCCACAAGTGGTATTATATCTTTTTTTATTAACTTGGTATTCCAGAATTCAGGAACGTATGTTAGATGATCAGCGAGAAGCTGGGAGAATTCCTCGGACAATAGAATGTGAATTGGTTCATGATCTTGTGGACAGTTGTGTTCCAGGTGATGTGATTAGTGTTGCAGGAATTGTCAAGGTATCAAACACGGAAGAAGGTGAACTATATCAACTTTTATGTATTGACATCTGTACAGTATTTTCATCCATTTTAGAAAATGGCTATTAATTCAGTTGTCTGTGTATATTTGTATTTTGCCCAATTAGTGGACCAAAGTAAAACTTAATTAGTGTCAAAGACTACAGCCACGAGATTTAAATTAAAATAGTATATTGATACATAACTATTTAAAAACAGTGTTTTCAGAGGAAAACTGCTCTTAGTTATTTACTTTTGGGTAGTGAGGGCAGCTGAAGCCGTAAGGTGCTGTATTTTTAGTGGCAGTGCAGTCTTCTGGAAGAGTGTCCTTCATAGCATTCAAGATGGTGAAAATTCAATATTTCCAGAGACCATTGTAACTAACACGGAGTTTTAGCTATTTTTGTATTTTTATCTTACAGTTACTTTATCTTAGTTTACTTGGATCTTGTAGCTTACGGTACTTTATTTACTGGATTTTAGGATTTATTGTGGCTGTTTTAATGTTTCTCCATCATATAAGCCTCCAGGTATCACTTGGATTATGGTGGGGTAGAAATGTAGTAAATAAATAAATATACTTTACAAAACAGGACAGAGAAAGCCATGTAATAAAGGAAAATATGTTTAGCTCAAGGTAACTTAGGATGTTACCAGGTTTGGGTAATGAACCCAAACCTGGTAACATCCTGTTACATCTTAACGCAGAAAGATGATCATGATCTTTCTATTGATATTTTAACAGGAGCATCAAGAAATAAAAATGATAAATGTGTCTTCCTATTATACATCGAAGCAAACTCCATCAGTAATACAAAAGGCCAGAAAATCAAGAATTATGAACATGGATTAAACCAGCAAGGATGCATGGAGTTTTCACTTAAAGATCTTTATGCAGTCCAAGAAATCCAAGCTGAAGAGAATCTGTTCAAGCTTATTGTCAGGTATGTCATTTATTGTAAGTCAGGGGGATGTATTTTATTTGCCCCCTCCCCCCCCATTTTTCAGTCAACCCATTTTGAGTATTGGAGTACATGTTCTTTTGTATAGAAAAAACATTTTGTAAAACATCAGTTATTAATGTTTTTTTATTTCCTAACACATTCAAAACATGAACATGATGTTGTAGAAAAAACATGTCAGAGATTGGACCATTACAATATATTCTTAATATTCATGAAATAGTAGCTACAAGTTGCCTCTAGCATTTAATTCTGTAGTCACAATGTTCTAAACATCACATCAAAACAAGCAATCCAAGCAATTATAATATTTATTGTGTTCTACACATGCTATTTATCCTTTTATGCTTTTTCCTTCTGGGTATTCCAGAGCGTAAGGGTCCTTGGTGCTCTCTGAGTTTGGTTGTTGCAGACATTTCATTACCCAAACTAGTCTAATACCACTGATGATATTACCTAGTTTGGGTAATGAAACATCTGCAAGAAAACAACCAAGCTCAGAGAGCACCAAGGGCCTTTCATATTAACTCTGAAGCTACAAATATTCTCTTTTATTGGTATTCTAGAACGGGACTGAAAATAGGGTTTAGACAAATAGATATAGAAAGTCCCCACCCAAGATGATAGCCTAAAATAATTAGTGTCATTGTCTGGAAATCCAGGATGACTATAAGTTAGTTTTTTTCTGACCCATGCTCAGTAGCTGGTAACCCATCCATGGAGTTGGCAACTGCACAATTGTAGCTTGCCTTTTCCTTCTCCATGAGCAGTGGTTTAATTTCCCAATAAAGCTTACAGGACTGGGATACCTTGGCAGCTCTGCCACCTAAGTACTAACCAAGCCTGATCTTCCAAGCCAGATGAAGTTAGCAGGTACTATTGCTGGTGCCTGATGATAGTAAATTGAAATTCTGTTTTAATGCAAGAGAACTTTCTCTCCCCACCCCACCCCAAAGCCTCTAACAATAATGGGGGGTCTGTCCTACCACATCCATCAGATATATAAGATAAATATAAATCAGCAAAACAAGGGAATTTAGGTGTTTTAAATGTGACAGTAAGAGAACTATTGAGAGCCAGTGTGGGGCAGGTGTTAAGCTATTTGATTGGCATTGGCGAAACGCAGGCTCAAGTCCACTTATGGGTTTGTAGATGACTTGGAGCCAATCATCCTCTGTTAACTTCACGTTTCTCACAGGTAGTGTTGTGGTTGAGAAAAATAGGGAAAGTTCTGTCTCCCTGCCCCTCCCCCCCATGTAAAAGGCAAGGTATAACTCTGACAATAAATATTTGTAAAACATCTTACCATCCAGTTGAACTTGATAGAAATGCAGTAAAGAGCTTACTATGAGTTCTTACAGCATTGTAGGAAATGGCAGATAATGCCACCCTCTGTGCTGCTGGCAAAATATGGCACTGTTGAAAAGGTTCAGATGTAGGAGATGATGTCAACCATACTGTTTATGACATCACAAACACCATTGTGGACAAAGCATGAGGCTTAAAAAAGGTTAAAAAGATTATCTGTCCACTGACAATCTGTCTTTTAAATATTATTTTCAATCTACAACTGATTTAATATTAGGCTACACTTATTTATTTATGTTGCTTGTTTGTTATCCAAAAGGATAGTCTTAAGAGTACAGTACAAGAAATCTCTTTGTTTAACAAGTAAACATCTATACATGTTGGAAATCCTATCCATTCTAAAAGGTAAAACCTTAGACACCTAACCTGAATTACATTTAACTTGAATTGATTTCAGTGGCATGATAAATAATGTATTAGATTTAGCGTAGCTACCCACTCCAAAAGGCTCTGGGTGGCTTTAATGTAAAATTAAAACAGTTAAAAACATTGCAACAAAATGTTATTGCTACTATTGTGATTAGTTGCACAGTCAGCCAGATGTTTAGACTGGATTTGGCATTGGTATCCACCTATTGAATCCTTCCTGAGGATCAGGAATAGGCAGATGTTGATACTTGATGGTATTAAAGGTATCATCACAGGATGAAAGCTGTTCCAACTAGAGCTATGTTTTACAATTGACTGCTAGTGATTTTGTCAGTGCTAATTTTGTTCAACTGTTTCAGATGTGTTGGGGTTGCATCCAAGATGCCTTATTTGCTTTCTATTGCCATACTTGTTCCACTTCTATCTGCAGATCAAAGAGTAACTAATATCTAGTAGATATTATTTGTTCTGATTATTATTTAAATTTTCTGAGTTTCTCTTTGCCCCCACAATATATAATATAGAAAACATATTTTTCAAATATAGGAAAGCCAGATGCTATGGATTGTGGCTCTCCTGGCTGCCTTGGGTGTTCTCTCTCCAGTATAGTAGTAATATCATACTTTGCCTATGTGTTTTTAGAAGGCTATAGAATTTGATAGGAGAGAACCAGTTTGGTGTAATGATTAAAAGTGCTGGCCTAGAAAGCAGGAGATTATGAGTTCTAGTCCGGCCTTGGGCATGAAAACCAGCTGGGTGACTTTGGGCCAATCACTCTCTCTCAGCCCTACCCAACTCATTGTTTGCTCAGGGGAAAATAGAATGAAATGTTGATATGTTTGCCACCTTGAGTAATATATGTAAAAGGATAATTTCCCCCCAATAGGTAATTCAGTATGCATCCATACTTAATTAGTATTACACAATGCACATGCTACAAAATTCAGGTGAAAGGTGCTTCATTTGCAATCTTTTTATACAGGGTTTGTGAATAAATAGATTTGAGATACATAATCTTAAATATGTTTTTTCCATTATATTTAACTTGGTAATGCAATTTTTTTCTTCCTAGCTCTCTTTGTCCTACTATTTATGGTCATGAGGTAAGTAAACTCTAACAGAAATATTCAATGATTTGTATTCCAAATGCTTAGTAGAAACGAAAATGTATTATGGGCCTAGTTTTTATAAAGTACATTTTAATTGTCTTCAAAGAAAATGTGAATGAGGTTATTGTTAGGTTGGTTTTTCCCGTTACTGTAACCCCTCTATTAGCATTATTGATATTATTCAATATATTATATCAGCATTAAAATGAGTTTTTTATTCCTCACATAATCTGATTTATGCTTATTTTCAAGACCTTAATAAAACTACCGTATATGGAAGGCTTCTGACAATATGCCTAATAGCTACCTATAAAAATGCACCATTTTTTTATTAAAGTGATCGTGAATTAAAAAGTGCGTAATGGTTACAAAGACTTGTATGGTAAAAAACCTCTTTACTGTTCTGGAACTATTGTGCTGTAAAAGATTTTGTAACAATTTTTGGAGGACTTTATTTGATGCTGCACTTCACAAGACTTTGACAGAATGAAACAAAGTTTTTTTTAATTATCTGAACCATTTACCAGTTCATTTTTATTTCTATTTCTGAAGCGTTAGAATTAATAGAGAATATCTGGATCATGTAGTACAGATTGAATTGTCCCTTGAAAATATTTTATGCATTGCTATCTCGTGTCACAGGTGGTAAAAGCTGGTTTAGTGTTGGCATTATTTGGAGGATGCCAAAAATATATGGATGATAAAAACAGGATTCCTATTCGAGGGGACCCACATCTTCTCATGGTTGGAGATCCAGGACTGGGGAAAAGTCAGATGTTGCAAGTATGGATTCATTTGTTTATGCATACAGCTTATTTTTTATGCTTAACTACCAAGTTTTTTGAAATAGTATTTTGTAGCACTGGATATCGTGTTATTTCAGAATAATTACATATATGCTTCCTTGGGCATTTTATTCTTTCTAGTATAATTGGGTATGTTATCAATATGGGTAATTGGTCTATAATATGCAGAGCTAGCTTTTTCAATTTCAATTTCTTCAGGCTGTGTGCAATATTGCACCTCGTGGAGTATATGTCTGTGGCAATGCCACTACAACATCTGGTCTGACTGTAACTCTGACTCGAGACAGTTCCTCTGGAGATTTTGCACTGGAAGCTGGTGCTCTTGTGCTTGGAGATCAAGGTAGTGTGCTCAAGTGTATTTATCCAAACAAGAAATCTATGTAAACCCAGTGTCCTAACCACGTGAGCCAAGTGTGCTCCTAGGAGCTAAATTGTTTAAATATTTTACTTCATTTTAAGAATTCACCCCTTCTTTCTACCACTGAAGATTTACCTAGTCTGGTAATAAAACATCTCCAGGCAAACAACCGAGCTTAGAGAGCACCAAGGAGCCCACTGCTGAAATGATTGGCTGTTTTGAGTTTTTCATATCACTTGCAAAAAAACTATTAAACAAAGCACATGCCTAATAGCATGTGATGCGTTGCAATTCAAGTATCCTGTCAGAAACTATTTTATGAGAATCGAGGAATTTATGTTATCTTGGAAAAATATACAAGCTTTAAATAAAGTATAGATCAAAGTGTAACATACTACATACAATAATTTATTAATAATAAGCATTCTTTAGGAATTCCAAGAACCTGTTAGTTCGGTTGTGTTCTTTAAATGTGTACTGTGAAAGATTTTACGTCTTAGTAAAAAGGGAATTCTCATATTTAAGTACTAAATTTTTCCCTGAATAAATTTCATTTTGAGCATGATGGCTTTTATATCAGCAGTCTTCTTAGTGTTGAGCAATTAATAGCCTTGCTTACTTTGTATTTTTTCTTTTTCTTTTTAGGTATATGTGGAATTGATGAGTTTGATAAAATGGGGAGCCAGCACCAAGCTTTGCTGGAAGCTATGGAACAGCAAAGTATTAGTCTTGCTAAGGCTGGCATTGTTTGCAGCTTGCCAGCAAGGACATCAATTATAGCTGCAGCAAATCCAGTTGGGGGTCACTATAACAAAGCCAAAACTGTATCTGAGAATTTAAAGTAAGTACCGTATTTTCAAAATGTCTGCTTTATAGTTTGCAAGACAAACAAAAAAGTAAGTAAAGAATTTTTAAAAACACTGCTTTTGTGTGAATTTTCTGTACATTCTGAAGCTGTATTCAGTTCTTTGAGGTAGAACTGTAGTACTATACTGGATTTGTTTTTTCCATGTAGGATGGGAAGTGCTTTGTTATCCCGATTTGACTTGGTCTTCATACTGCTGGATGTTCCAAATGAAGATCATGATCATTTGCTTTCTGAACATGTGATGGCGATGAGAAATGGAAAACAGACTGGATGCAGCAGTGCTACTGTGACTCGTGAGCATTCTCAGAATTCAAATATATCAGTCCTTGAAGTTCTTTCAGACAAACCACTAGCAGAGAGATTAAAGGTAAAATATTTGTTCATGTTTTGACCTACTATTATCTTATCATCATCAGCTGATGATGTCTGGAAAAAAGGATATATTTAGTATATTTGAGATAAATTGTTTTGAGATAAGTTGTTTTGTACATAAGTTGAGTATAGTTATTAGAGGAATAAGATACCTTTTTGCTACAGCATAGTGTGCAAACTTAACATTATAGCATTACGGGGAACTAAATTATTTCTTTTATCTTTTTTGTTCTTGAAGCTGCTGGCCTCAGGGTAATCTAGAAAGTGTAAAAAATATTAAATTTGACTTCAGTAGTTAGAAAATAAGAATTCTGTAATATATGAAAAGAATAAATGGAAATTAGCAATATCCCAATAGATATTTTTTGTTCTGATTAGGATTTAATGAGTTTATCTTCACCCCCACAAAATATATACATCTAGAAAGCCAGATGCCATGGATTGCAGTCTTGCACATTCTTAGAATTTTTGGCTGCTTGGGTTTTCTGTCCCTGGTATAAGAATAGTCTTCATATTTTGAACCTTCCTAAAATTTCTGTGTGATTTTAGAAAGCTACAGAATTAGAGAGCCATTTTGATGTTGTGGTTAAGATTCTGGTCTAGAAACAACCACGAGACCTAGTTCTGCCTTGGGCCTGAAAGGTGGCTGGATGATTTGGGTGCCAGTCAACCTTCTCTCAGGCCAAATCACCTCACAGGGTTGTTGTTGTGGGGAAAATAGGAGAAAGAAGTAGTAGATACGTTCTCTGCTTTGAGTTACTTATAAAATAATAAAGGTGAGATAAAAAATCAAATGTCCATATAAATAAAAATAACAGCGAAGTCTTTGTAAAAAGAACTTTCTTTTTAGTCAAGTCTTCAGTTTCTGCTTGGAAGCAATAAGCTTTTGAGTAAACACTCTGTGAGAGATAAAGAGATGCCAGTTCCAGTGGACAAAGCACTGGGAAGGTAGAGCTCAATTATTAAGCTTCACTTTTGTACAGTGCTTTAACAAATGTGATGGCTTTTTTGTGCTTCTGAGGCTGAGGTGGGATGTTAACTTGTGTCATTAAATTCTTTTTGAGGACTATTATAGCTCCTATCTGCTCATACCATTTATTTTTTCCGGTTAAAATGGAATATTATAATGTCTAAATAGTATTTTTAACTGTTAGTTCATTCCAGGAGAAAACTGTGACCCAATTCCACATCAGTTGTTAAAGAAATATGTTGGCTATGCAAGGCAATATGTTCATCCCAAGCTATCTCCAGAAGCTGCTCAGATACTCCAGAAATTCTATCTTGAGCTCAGACAACAAAATCAAAGAGCAGATAGTACACCCATCACAACACGGCAGCTAGAATCATTGATCCGCCTTACTGAGGTACTGCTTCATTTTATAACTGTTACTAAGAATTTTATAGTAGGTGTGTTTTGACAGCCCAAAGTACTGGATTTTAAAGCATGGGAGACTATAATACAGATTTTTTTTCTTATGTTGACTTATATCTGGTTTATTTTAAATGACACATGTTGATGCTACCTGACGTTGAAAATCTAAATATTTTTGTGACTTGAGGAAAACCAATGTTTCTACCATTTTTTTGTAGAAACATATAGTACCTACAGTACTATAAATGAATAAACTGGCATCTGATCTATACATATACACATGTATATACAATGTATATAGACATGCATGAAGACACCCGTATATATATTGACTTGAAGACACCAAAGACAAAGAAATAAAAAATAAGGGGGGAATGGTCCAGATATCTTGGAGTAAGCTGTTCCATAGGAGAGAAAGCACTGTTACATAGATTCAAGCCCAGGGTTCGCTAGAGGTGGCATTCTGTCTGTAGGAAAATGGCACTTCCCTCAGCAAATTTTACTGGTCAGACAGATTCAAAACTGTTGCTCTGCAACAGGGAGGCCAGTACAACAACATCACTCTCCACTTGTCCTTCAAACCTAGCCTAAAAATAGCACCTCACATCCAATTATCTATGGAGCAGTACCAGTTGCCTCCTGTAGTATCTTGTAGATGACAATGGTCTCTCCACCTTATTTACCTTGGAGTTATAACTGATGCAACATCTGAAATACAGATAGGCACATCCCCAAGAAGGAAATTTTCTTCCTCCAAGTATCAGTGACATATGCCAAGTCTGCCTTTTCATCCAAGATCAAATCATGGATGAAAATTTATTAAAGGCAGATCACTATGTAAATGATACTATTTATTCTAATTGGCAAGCCTTCTAAATTTTGAAATAGAGTTTGTTCCTAGGTCAGCTTTGTATGGTCCTTTAAACAACTAGGGGATTTATCCTGGGACTGTCACAGTATTTGCAGAACACCTGTTTTGCTGCTAAAGTATGGTTTCTCTCATATCTCTTTCCAATTTTTTTACTTAATTGAAGTTTTAGTAGGATTTGTATATTAGCTGTAGTTATTTTAATATTTTTAGTTTCTTTATTTGCAATTCATCAGTTTGTACTGACAGGTTTTTTTGGGAAAAAATCACAAAATTCAGAAAGCTTGAGATAATGCAGTAATGAAATTGAAGAATGTAACTTTTTTTTTAGGTCTAGTGCAAATTTCTTTCATAATCAGGGAGCTCAGTCATGGGACTTGGCTTAACATGGAATGTGAAGTCAACTATTATGATTTGTTAAAAAATGGTTTATGGCTCATTATTGTGTGTCAGCCCAGCTAAGCAAACTGTGGCTTATTCACAGAACTATTTTTAATGTGAATGTGATTCTAACCTAGCAATTTCTAATCCAATTAAATATGTATATAATATTAGCATTACTGCTTTTCTTTAAGGCCCGATCAAGATTAGAGTTAAGAGAAAAGGCCACCAAAGAAGATGCTGAGGATGTTGTTGAAATAATGAAATACAGGTAGTACAAACTTAATAAAGTACCACAGTAATAAAATAAAAGTCTATGAGCTTGCAACCTACAAACTGAACAATATGCAAACTGATGCATTTTCCAGCAAATATAAATCAAAGTATTTTGAAAAATAATTCAAAGTAGAGTAACATGCATTCAATAAACCAAGCGCAACCTGAGTAGAATTATAAAGTGATTTTTTTTATTAAGCTCATTAAAACTTTCTGATTAAGGAAAAATTCAAAGAAAGTTCTCCACCTCGTTTGCAGTTGTATTTTTAATTTTACTTTCTTGCTGACTACGTACATTTTGGTTTACTCTTTTCTCAAGTATGTTAGGAACTTACTCTGATGAGTTTGGGAAATTGGATTTTGAGCGTTCTCAGCATGGTTCTGGAATGAGCAAAAGGTCACAAGCAAAGAAATTTATTTCTGCCCTCCATCGTGTTGCAGAAAGAACTTATAACAACATTTTTGAGCTTCATCAACTCCGGCAGGTTGCTAATGAATTAAATATGAAAGTAAGTTAAAATAAATATGTACTCTAGAAGGATAAAATTAGCTATTGCTGTTATCAGCTATTGATGTTAACAGTTGGAAGAGAGGATTACTGTTAGAATAGAATAGAATTCTTTATTGGCCAAGTGTGATTGGACACACAAGGAATTTGTCTTTGGTGCATGTGCT
>JANHFT010005295.1:126687-142627 GCA_032467955.1 Pseudoxenodon macrops | reverse complement strand
GACATGGTGCTGGCCATTTTCACCCTGGCCACGTCCCCCCCCCCCCCCCCAGGTCAAACACAACCATGATGAAATCAGGTTTTGACAACCTTGGTCTATACAGACATACAGTGTGATTAGTCCTCAGATACAATGTTTTTAAGCTTGTGTGTTTCTTTTGATAGGTCATGATGGAAGGAGGCCGCAGTAAAGGATTTGGGTTTGTCTGCTTTTCTTCACCGGAAGAAGCAACCAAAGCAGTAACGGAAATGAATGGTAGAATTGTGGCCACCAAACCCCTATATGTGGCTTTAGCTCAACGTAAAGAGGAACGCCAGGCTCACCTCACCAACCAATATATGCAGAGAATGGCAAGCGTGAGAGCAGTGCCCAATCCTGTCATCAACCCTTACCAACCAGCACCTCCTTCAGGTTATTTCATGGCAGCTATCCCGCAGGTATGTATATAAATTTTTATATGGAATAGTTAAGCTTACATTGAGTAATGCTTAATTTCATAATAAATTTCATAACGCTGCAGCCTTGTGCATACTGGCTTGAGCTCCTGAAGGAAAGGCAGAATATGAATTAACTTTTTCCTCCCCTCAACAGACACAAAACCGTGCAGCCTACTATCCTACTAGCCAGATTACTCAACTTAGACCAAGTCCTCGCTGGGCTGCTCAGGGTGCCAGACCTCATCGTAAGTGACTCGTTTTTTCTTACAGAATTTATTTATTTGTATTTGTCGAATTTAGATTACTGCCCATTTCACAGAGTGACTCTGGCGATGTACAATTAAAACACCAAACCCTAACCCTAAACACGGAATAAAAATGTAATCCGTAAAACAGCCAGATAAAAACAAGAACAGAATAAGCTACAAGGTGGGAAGAGGGCTATCCAGGTGCCAACCACCCCAAGGGTTGCATGCTGCTCGGTGAGTTCTATGCAAGTTGGCAGGGCCTGATCTTCAAGTTCTTTCGAAAGCCCAGAGGAGGGGGGGCACTCACCTGTGGAGGGAAAGTATTCCAGAGGGTGGGAGCCATGACCAAGAAAGCCTGGACTCTGCCAGGTAAGCTGTGGGCTTTTATTAATTTCTAAAATACATGCTTAAATTATCTTAAAATCAGCTTTCCAGAATATGCCGGGTGCCATCCGCCCTACAGCTCCCAGACCACCATTTAGTACCATGAGGCCAGCTTCACAAGTTACACGAGTCATGTCAACACAGCGTGTTGGTGAGTTCTGAAGGGGTTTCTACTTTAATTTTTAAACAACAAGGCAAGTTGGAAGCATTGGCAGTAAGGATAGAAAAATGTGAAGAAGGATAGGATAGTAAGATAGTGTGCCTAGTTTTCTTTCATTCCCCCTTTTTGTCACTTATGTTATGCATAATGTTGTTATATCAAAAGGGGATTGTATGATGGATATGGATATACTCTTAATTACATCAGGGTAATTCATGAAACACATGCGGTTCAGTTGCACTTTTAGTTTGAATGCCATGTATTTTTTAAAACCCTTAAGCAAAAATTGTGCAAGCAGACTTACTGTGGTACAGTTGAAAAGTGTTGTCTCTTAGCTTGAAATCATTTTCTTTTCAGCAAACACATCAACACAGACCATGGGTCCACGTCCAGCAGCAGCAGCCGCTGCAGCCGCTCCAGCTGTACGCACTGTCCCACAGTATAAGTATGCTGCAGGGGTTCGCAATCCTCAGCAGCATCTTAACACACAGCCTCAGGTTGCTATGCAGCAGGTAAGCATGAAAACTATGGGACAACCTTAAAAGTTGGGGTAACAGCTGGAACCTATAATTAGAAATATATAAAACACATTAAAATAAATTGTGAAAGCAGGCATTGGATAGATTTTTAGAAGATTTTTTTATTAACTCAAGAAAAGGATAAACTTGCTGGCCATATAGTAAAATTATTTTGTCAGTAAGCACATGTCTCTCCAAGTACAGTCTGTTATAATCTAGTGCAGGGCTGTCAAACTCCTGGCCCATGGACTGGATGCGTCATGCGTTGGCCATGCCCATGCCTGGTTTAGCAAAGGGGGGGAAAGTTCTGATACGTCACATGACACTGCCATGATGACGTGAGTTTGACACCCCTGCTTTAGTGAATTATTTGCTATTCAGATGCAGCATTTGGCTCTTTGGTATTCAGATCTGAGCGATTGAATGAGAGTAATGCAGATTTAATCAGTATATTATTTGATGTAAAATCATCAAACAAATTAGTTAACTTATTCAATGTTTTGAAATTCTAGCCTGCTGTCCATGTACAAGGTCAGGAACCATTGACTGCTTCCATGTTGGCTTCTGCCCCTCCACAAGAACAAAAGCAGATGTTGGGTAAGTTGCTATTAATATCATGCGAACATGGGGAGAATGGGAAAGCAGGTTTTGATGTGTCATGCTGAGAGCATGGGAGGAAAGCTACAGCAATATATTTGAACTGACTGCAGACGAAAGATAACAGCTGGTATCAGTGCTCCTGTCCACTTGCACAAAGCATCGCAAGCAGCTCAGTTTTTCTTATTGCATTATCTAAAGGCAAGGAGTGAAATTACAGTTCTGTAAGCAGAAGTCTTCTATGCAGGCATGCACTTTGGATTCAGTCCTCAGATGTCCCAGAAGATGGGTCACACATCCCTTCTGACATTCTTTTTTAAAAGTTGACATTATTTGAATTTCCACTATTGCATATTGGATTAACTCAGCTGAAAGTTACATGAAGGAAAGAGAATGTTCCAAGTGTTAGATGGAAAAACCTAGATAGAGTTACAAGATCAAGGAGGATATCAAGAGAAACAATTTCTTCATAATCCAAATCATTTTATTGATAATGGCATTAGCTGTTCAAAATTGCAGTCTTTAAGTTCCTACTGCCTTGAGCACCTTTGAGTTTACTCTCTTAACTAGCTTGTTCTGCCAAAAGAAAAACTTAATTTTTGTAGTAGTGGAATGGGGTTAACGAAATAGTTCCATTTAGGATAGATACACAGATCATTCAGTCTTGTAAAGTCACGAATTGTGAATTGTTTTCTAGGAGAACGTCTGTTCCCTCTTATCCAAGCCATGCACCCTACTTTGGCGGGTAAAATAACTGGTATGTTGCTAGAAATTGACAACTCTGAACTTCTTCACATGCTTGAGTCTCCTGAATCTCTTCGTTCGAAGGTAGGCAGATTCTTCAGTTTGTGTTGGTTTTCCTTTTCCTTTTCTTTTCTTTTTTTTTTCTTTTTGGAATCCAGCCTATTTTCCTTTTTAACAGAAATGGTAGTAATTCAGTTTTCCCTTTAACTAGGTTGATGAAGCTGTAGCCGTACTGCAAGCCCATCAAGCTAAAGAAGCTGCTCAGAAAGCAGTTAACAATCCAGCAGGAGTTCCGAGTGTCTAATGTAAGTATTCATGAGAATAGGCTTCATATGGGAAATAAATTAGGGTTGCATTTCATTGCAGGCAATTGGCTTTGCTGCATCATAATAGGCTGTTAACTTTTATCCAGTATACCGGAAGTCCAATTAGAAGTTTTATTCATGCTGAATTTCCTTAGCAACAATTACTACTGTATCCATATCTTGATATCTAAATAACTATAGATAAGGATTTCCATGTAGAACAATGGAAATGCTTTGCAAGTGACAGATTATTACTGGAATTCAACTATCTCTGGGATTTGTATTCAACAGGCATTGGTTTTTGGCTCAAAACAAGATTTCTCAGTGATAAGATATAAGGCCATAGATGTTGCGGCCTTAATTTTGTCAGAATTGAGAAGTTATACATTGCCATGTATGAAATCTGTAGGCTGGCAGGATTAATTTAGAAAACCACATTCAGATATTCCAGTCATTGTTAATGGAATTATTGAACTAATATGGCCAGATACATTTCTGCTTCTTTAACTTTTGTTCATGGATGAGAAGGTAGCACCCAGTGAGCTTCGCAGTTCTTCCATCACATGTTTGCTTTAGTGGCCATTTCACTTCCAGTTTGAAGAACGGATTTATTAAGAAGGTACAGAATGCTTTTGAGACTTAGAAATAATGTGATAAGAGTGAATTGGGCCTCAAGATAATGTGCTTATTTGTTCTTATAATTTTTTTTATTACAGAAGACCCAGGACTACGTATTATTATATCGCTTCACCGAAGAAAAAAATCTAAACATGGAAAAACTACTAAATATTGAGAAAAACATTGCAAAATATAAAATAAATAAAAAAAGGAAAGGAAACTTTGAAGCTTATGTACACAACAAATGCCAGGACCAGCAAAACTGCTAGTCCTAGATTACCTATTGATTTAAAATCCAAAAAAACAATAGCAAAAGTTAAAAAACAAATTAATGTTTTATAAACTCACAGAAAAGAATTCTCAGCACAGTACAAAAAATTTAAAGCATTCCTTTCTTTAATTTTGTAATTTACTGTGGAAAAGCTCAGAATATCACTACTGTTGTAGTTAGCAGTAAGAATTGATAGCTGAGCAAAGAACCATAATTTGGATTATAAAATTCTCACTTTAATAAAAATTCCTTAAACGTTGAAAAAAAATGTTTAAAAAAAATTAAACACAGAGTGTACTAAAACAGGTTAAATATTTGAGCCATTGTTCATTTTGACTACCTTTCCTGAAGCTGTGAAAACCCCATACCCCCTTTTATACTCTGATTACCTATAGAGTAAGTTAGATATATGCATGAAGAATTGCGCAGTTAAACAGAAGCATGAAGATGTAGAATAAATATGCTGTGTTGCTAAAAAAACATCAGTTCAGTTTTATCAGCTCGTAAATTTAGTAGCGTCTTTGTTTTCACCACGTTTATTAAAAGCAAAATTATTATTTTTTGGTTTCTCACAGAAGACATTAAGTAGATATTTCAATCCATGTTACGTCACCGCTCAGTTAAAGCCAACGTTCATCAGCAAGGTAAGAACAACAGCATGTCATGCCATGTCCATTTGGCAAACTGAACATTGCCTTGCAACGTAAGGTTTTTTTTTTTGTATCCTGCAATTTGATTGTTATGATGGCACTGAAAAAATGGACTTACGATTGGTCCTTGCACTTAAATCTGCCACAGTGTCCCTGCAGTCACACAATCAAAATTCAGGCATCTGGCAACTATCATGTATTTATAATGGTTACAATATTCTACCTTCCCTACCTCATATCTATGCCCTTTGGGCTGCCCTGCTGGAAGGGTGGTAAGTATATGGCGGTACAAGTAGTCCTTGACTTACAACAGTTCATTTAGTGACCAAAGTTACAATGGTACTAAAAAAAAGTGACATGATTGTTTTTCAGTTGTGACCTTTGCCCCATTCCCATGATCATATGGTCAAAATATGGATACTTGGCAACTGGTTCATATTTGTGACGGTTGCAGTGTCTCAAGGTCATGCGATCACCTTTTGTGACCAAAGTCACAAACAAAGTCAATGCGGGAACAAGATTTACTTAATAGCCAGGTTGCTAACTTATCAACTGCCGTCATTCATTAACAATTGTGGCAAGAAAGGCTGTAAAATGAGGCAAAACCCATTTAACAAATGTCTTACTTAACAACACAAATGTTGGGCTCCATTGTGGTGGTAAGTCGAGGACTACCTGTATACAATAGCCTCTTCATCTTAACTATGCAGGTAGTCCTTGATGTACAACCATGCATTTAGTGGCACTTCAAAGTTACAACAACACTAAAAAGAGTGACTTATGACCATTTTTCACACTTACAACAATTGCAGTATCCCCATGGTCACGTGATCAGAATTTGGATGCTCGGCAACTGGTTTGTATTTATGATGGTTGCAGTGTCCTGGGGTTATGTCAGAGGTGGGTTTCTACCGGTTCGGAATGGCAAAACAAATATATAAAGGATGAGTGAATGGGCAAAGGGAAAGAAGAAGACAAAGTTATGGGCAGAATGAGTTGATGGGATCCTCAGAAAGGAAGTAAAGGCAACCAGAAAGATGAATTTTGTTGGTGTAAATTAGACAAAGCTGTATTTTCTTTCCTGTATGACATCTTTAATATATTTGGTTTACTCTTCCATTCTCCATTTCTGTGACTTACATTACATTGCTTACGTTGAAAGGGAAGAGCATCATGGGCACGTTTTGTATGCGTAGTACTTTTTTCTGTGAAAATGCAGTATGACCTTAGCTTTAATCTAATCTATTACCAGGTGAACACCGTAGTACAGCTCATCTTAGTAGCAGCCTCTTTAGCTGCTCCTGTTTTCAATTATGTGGACAGTGTGTATCTTCAGACTTTATGGTATGTAACGTTATACTTTTTGTTACACTATTAGCAAGTGGAAAAACAGGCAGCGTAAGGAGTACAGTGAAAGCTCAGGCAATTTTATTTATTGCATGCTGTTTAATACTGCCCAGGTTCGTGAGATTCAATATGGTTCAAGAAATCACAAAGAAACATGCAATAAAAATAAGAGCAAGCACAGTGATGGTCTAGCTAAAAAACAGCTTTCACACTATAAGCCTATAACACTTGATGGCTAATGCTGTAACTGTTCTCGTGTTAGTATTGAGTCTAGGTTTACTGGATTCAGAGGTGATTTATTCTAAGGAAGATAGTTTCACCTGCTTCTTTATTACTTCCTCTCCAATTCAGACACACACACAAATACACGCCCCTTCCTGCCTTGGGAATCAGCCAGGCTAAGTATAGGTTCAGTTTGTTAGTGGCAAAACCCATACATTGGGGCCAGGTTTTCAGAAGCTTTAAAAAAATATCACATTTAAAAAAAAATCACAAATAATAAAAGTCATAAAACACTCTGGATTCTTTAGTCAGTTTAACACAGCAAATGTGGAAATACATAATTTTTGCTCAACAATTTTAGAGTCAAATTAGATGGTCAAAAACTAAAAGATGAACAGAATTACAACTCCAGGGTATCTTTTCTAAGGTTGATTTAAATAAAAAATGTCAGTATATGTAAGATTACATCCCAGCAACATAAAAGCTCATTGAATTATGTTCTTATAGAAAAAGTTTGATTTAAGGCAGAACTCACATTGCCTTGGCATTCATCTATCATACGGTATGATATGTCGATTAAAAAAAAAAGAGGCTTAGGTAGGATTTATTTGGAGCTTCTAGGCATTTTACCTAGGGCAGCCTTAATATCTGATTTCAATTGTCGTAGCAAAACCAGTTCCACCTAAAGTAGGATTCTTCCTAGCTTAAATAGATTTTTTAAAAATTGTGTTGCAGTGGTTTTAGACTTGGCATTATATCTTTCTCTCTTTCTCTCTCTTTTTGCTTGGAAACTAAAATAACAATTTTCTCCCTAAAGGTGCATCACAGCTTTCACAACAACTGCATCTGCATACAGTTACTATCATTATGGTCGAAAAACAGTTCAGGTGCTAAATGACAAATGAAGTTTTGCAGAATGGCTGCTCTCCTCTCATTCAGGGTGTGTGGCGTTTACGCAGAGACTCTGAACGATACCTTTTGCCTCAGTGAAACTATGCCTTCACGACGTTAGTTGAAATGAAGTTTTGATCATGTAAATAGGCAGAATTTTCAGTGTATTATTTCAATCTACTACAAATAAAGATTATAATTTTTTACTGTACTGAACTTACATATGTATATATATAAAGATAATTGTCTGATATTATTTGTTGATTGCTGTCCAGAAATTTGCACTTGGTGTGGGTCACTGTGCTGTTTCCTTTGGGGTATCCCAAATGAAACAGTTATATGAAATATGAAATAATTGATAAAAGCAGAATTTAGTTGGGTTTTACTGGTATTTAACATGTAGTATGACCGATGGTGCAGTCTATTACTACAACAGATAAACGTAATAGAGTGGGCAGTAAATTCTACTGTATGTAGGTACAGTATGATCTTTATAACCCTTCATACACTTGTCTTCTAGTTTAAACATTATGGTTGCAATAGCCCTTTTAAGATAAAACTTGGGTCACTTCTTTCTTAGTCTAATATTTGGGGCATACTCTATTTAGGAGACAGCTGCTTTAACTGCTCCAGTGATGTGCTAACATAGTTTCGTTAGACTGTTTTGAAAGATGACCGGTAAATAAAATAAACATGCAAGCATGCAGATGCAAAATAGAGAATCAAAATAGTTGATTTTCCAAGGTTTGTAAGGGGCTGAGGTAAAAATGTTCTCTGAATAGGGCCCACAGAATAATTAATGTTGAAATAAGGGCAAAGTTTATGTAACAAATGTAGTAATCAGATGTTCTATGAAACAGATGATATGATTGTGGTTTTTTAGTTCTGCTTGTACTGTAAGCCTCTGGAGATTGTTCTGGCCTATTTTACTATTTTTATTTATAAGGCGCATAACAAAATGAGTGCATCTATTATTTTGTAAAGATTTTCATAATCGTAATAGGAGAAATGGGCCTATCTCTGTGCAATCTTTTGTCTCAACTCATCAAACTATTTTAAGCACAGTAGGAAAGGTGAAAGATTGAAACTATCTGAAGAGCGACCAGCATCTATTTTAAGACTATGGTAACTTTTCTAATACATTATTTGTCAGTGGAAGGAAAAATATTATGGCTTTGAATAAATTTAAACTGTACTGCAGATTTCATTGGAAAAGTTTTATGCAAGCACTAATATTTCTCATTGGTATGATAAGCAGGTATCATTTTCTGACAGCTATCTTTTGCCATAATACCAGACAACTAAGGTAATGGGTATTAAAAGTAAAACAAGGAAGATCCTTTGATCTGGCTGACATGAATAAGATGTTGAGGGTTTCTGTGAGAAAAAGTTTGCAAATCTGCACGTTAATGATTAAGAGCTGCAAATATCAAATGTGATATTTGTTAAAACATAGGAAGTTAGGACAAAAGCCTTAAGCTGCTGTATATGTGATACTAATATTTTGCCCACTTGATTAAGTGCAGGAAACAAAACAAAGGCTAACAATTATGTATATTTAGCTCCAGTTTCCACAATAGCAGAATTTAGCCTTTTTTTTTTTAATGACCTGTTTGAGATGTTACAGAATTGGTTCAGACACGCTTAAGTTCATGCAAACAAATAGTGTTTCATATGTGATAAGCAATTACCCGAATATAAAAATAATTGCCAGGCTGAAAATAAATGTGAAAATATTGCGTTAAACAGCTCAGTAGAAATGGTTTTACTGTAGAAATGAAGGGAGAGAGTTGAAATGATTGGGATATTCTATGCATTATAGGATATTTTTAAAATACGTTTTATATATCTAAATTTTATAAAGTTTGTATGCTGAAAATATTTTTGATAGTTTATACAAAATCAGGCTGCTGCAATCTGATTGTATTGCAGTATGTAACGTTTCTCCCTCCACATTTCATTAAGACAAAATAGGCGATATGCTACACAACCACAGAATATATTCTTTCAACCAGATAAGCATAAATGTTGCCAATGCCAAAATGCAAGAAATTGGAAAATGAATGGTATGCATGTTTGTTTGCAATCATTGCCTTTGCACTTTCAAAATAAATCCTTTAAACAACTTCACTGCATCTAATTGTGTTGCATGAACTCTTTTCAAGCATGACAGCGGCTGGTGCTGCGATAGTGTCTCTGCAAAAAGTTTAGGTAGGTTCAGGGGTGGGCTCTACTTCCCTACCGGTTTGGAGTTGCGTCAGAAGTGCATATGCACACGCCCTCGTCACTTCCGGGTGAAAACCCTCTGCGCATGCACAGAAGGTTTGCACATGTGCAGAGGTTGTTTTTTGGCTGATTTGAGGTCGGAGGACCGGTTCGTTGGCGTGTCCAGTCGGCCGTCGCTGCTGGTTCGGCAAGCTTGGGGAAATTCCCGCTACCGGTTCTAGCAAACTGGTCCAAACTGACAGGAACCTACCTCTGGGTAGGTTGCTGAATGATGTACAATGACCACATCACAGGAAGTCCATATCCAGAGTCTTTAAGCTGATAAGAGGATATTCGTGTTTAAGGCCGTAAATGGCTTGAGCCCATGTTAAAATCTGCAGGAGAGGCCCTTTCTAAGATGCTTTACTTTTCAAAGGCTCCACTTCTTAAGAGGCAGCCTTGTCGTGTGCATTTAAAGCTGGTCTCTTTAGTCAGGCCATGAAATGATAACAAATTTAATACTTCCAATTTTAAGCATCGCTGGTATTTCTCATGCGTATTTTACGTCAATTTAACTGGCAATAAAGCCATTTAGTCTTTACCCTGGTTCCTTTTAGGAATATAGTCCTCCATTAGTGGCACTTGGTCAGGAGAAAGTTGTGCCACCAGGTTTAAAATATAGGTAGTCCTCGACATACAACAACTCAGTTACTGACCGTTCAAAGTTGTAACAGCACTGAAAAAAGTGACATGACCATTTTTTACAGTTTGAAGCTTCCCCATGATCATGTGATCAACATTAAGATGTTTGTCAACTGGTTCATACTTACGACTATTACTGTGTCCCAAGGTCATGTGATTCCCTTTTGCGACCTTCCGACAAGCAAAGTCATCATCTGTTCCATCTCTCATTGACATGACACTTTCCATACCAAATGAAACAAATAGATACTTGAAATCATGAGAAAATGATGTTTAAAATCTTATTCTATAACAAATGAATTACATTTTTTTCAATAATCCAGGTAGAGTAAGACATTAAATCGTCTTCTCTGAATACACATTTATTGTATAGAGATTGTAATGCTTAAAATGTCTAGACTTTTGACTTATTTTCCTATACATTGTGCAAACGTAACAGAAAGATCCCTTCATGTCTAAAATGTGCAAGGAATAAATGTACAGTATGTTGCAAAATATTTAATATTTTATCACTGAGAAAAGTACATAAATTGAGTGAAAACAGCAAGTTACACAGGTGATCTTTTAATAAATGCCACAAATAATACATTCTAGTTTGAAATGTTTATACAAACATTTACCTCTTCACTAAGAAGATGAAATTATTTCATTTGGAATGTAAGAGAACAAATTTAATTAGGAAGGCAAAAGCTGGGGTGCAATTTTTTCTTTTTTTAAATTAATGCAGAATTTTAAAAAAAATGATTCCTACATTTCAAGTTCACCCTGGAATTTAAGGCAGAGATCATATACATAAATTAAATCTGTTGGAGAAGATAAACATTGATTTTAAGTGATTTTGGTAAAGAAATTATACTTACAGCTTAAACCTAAACATATTTAGTTAGAAGTTTAATAGGACATGCTTCCTGAGCAGAGTGCTCAGATATTATGCCTTTTTCTAGAATTCTTTGTATACTTTTAAGAGTAAACCCCACTGGAAACAATTAGATGTATTTTTAAACCCTGAAATTAATCTAAAAGGAAGACTAGTTTTTCCTCAAAATATGGCCTTTATATCGGAGAATACTATAGTATAAAAATTCCCGGCCTGTCCCTCAAAAATATTTCTGAAAATAATAATTGTGTAAGTCAGAGTGCAGGTAGCTAAAGCAACTATGTAATTTGGTCTACTGTTCAAGTGAATTAGTTAGGATTGTGCTTTCCCCTTTCTAACTTTGCTTGTTAGAAAGTTGCAAAAGGTGATCATATGACCCAGGGACACTACAACTGAGTTGCCAAGTGTTCGAATTTTGATCACTTGACATTGGGATGCTGCAATGGTTGTGTGAAAAAACGGTCACATCACTTTTTTCAGTGCTGTTGCAACTTCCAGTGGTCACTATGGTTGTAAGTCCAGGACTACCTATATACCTATCAGATTAATCTCCCTTATTCTCTGTGGGTTTCCTTCCCGGTTTCACCTATATGTAGCATTCACCATCCTCAGGTCTTTGGATGGACCTAGATCTGCATTTTGGATCCCTGGTCCAGGCAAACGGAATACACTATTGACAATAGATCAGATCTGATGAGGAAAAGGAAGATCTACTGTCTACTTATAGTAAACAAGTAGACCATTGGAAGAGTAACACTTCCAAGTGAAAGGGACAACTTTTTCCAACTCTTAAAATCTGACCATTTTGTCCTCAGTTTGAAAGCAATGATGCCAAATATTTTCATAATGATACCCCATCCTTTCTTGGCAGCCTACTTAGATGTCGCTGCTCAAAACATATCCTCTGTGGAGTGAAGGAAGTATAGTGGATTTATGTATATGGAGTTAGGTGGCACTTTCCATAGCCCAAATAAGTTGTTATGAGAACATAAACATCCAATCTGACACAATAGGGAAAGATGGGAAGGAATGAAAGTTCTTGAGTTCCATGAAATATGTAGCATAGGTGGTATTTTTATGTCCTTGGATGACCTTTCTCACTACAGCATTGTAACACCCATATGACATTATCCTGAAAAATCCATCTTAAATAGAGAACATTTTTTGGTCCATGAAAATTTTCATATCCAATGGGTCTAGGCCAACCAACATTTAGCAGTCTCCCATCAAATCCACTCTGGAGAATTGAGGGACTTCGCAAAAGAGCAGGCATAATGGTAGCTTCAAGAGGACAGTTTCTCATTCCTGCTGGCAAGTCTGGCGTTTCTGCTAATTGGATTAAATGTTTTCTCCTTCTAAAAATAGTCTGAATTTTGAGGATTTGTGGTGGTCATTTGATATTTTTCATAGTTTTAAATATTGAAAAATAATTTCTGATTGCTTCAATTGGAGAAGAAATTTCACGAGGAGAAAGCAATACTAAAGCAACACAATTGGGGGAAAAAATTCTCTAGCTTTTTTTTTGGGGGGGGAAATTAGAAGGAGGAATAGGGGAAAATAATAATCACAGTGGGTAAACAGTTTACAACAATGGCCTATATTTGCCAGTCTCATTGCCCTTATTTATTTTATGGAATAATCAAAAGCAGGATTTTTATAAGATACTAGATGTGTGTTATATTGCTCTATGTGTGGTGTCTTATATTTTTTGCACAGACATACTGACAGTAATATGGTAGCTATGAGAAAGATCCCACTTGTTGCGCACAGAGCTGCAAAGATAGATGTGTAGCTGGACTTTGTGACAAAGGTGCTGCATTGAGGATTACGCTCATTCCAGCCTGTAGTTCGGCTTGATCCTGCCTTGTTCCAAGCAATTATACACACTTGGTAGGTAGAACCAGGAAGAAGGTTATACAGAGTGTATCGCCTAGCGGTGGCATAAATCTCCCCAGAATTTGTATAATTCTTTTTGCTGCCTGTAGGACGGTAGGCAAGCTGGTAGAATCTTACTGCAGAATTTGGGGAGCACCAGTGGATCTGGGCTGAAGTGTCCCTCATTTCAGATACTTCATGAAATCTTGGCGGATCTGGGATGGTGAATTCATCCGACATGCCTGGGCACAAGCAGGAAGACAACTTCTGGAGGTCAACGCAAGGTTTCTGGAGGTGCCTGCATGGATCATAATCACACAATTCCATGTTCTGGGCTACAGATGCCACTTGCTGGTTTTCATAATCATAGTCATCTGTATAATCCGGTAGACTATTAGTAGATGCAATATTTGGAAGGGAGGTAGATTTGGCGGGATCCTGAAGGGATAGATCATTCTCGTTGGGATCTGTTTTACTGTACGAAATGAATAAATCACCGGAAACTTCGAAAGAAGATGTCCCTGTCACTTCAGTTGTAAAACTGTGTAAAGTAGACTGCTGCAGTGTTGTGGTAGCTTCTTCCCTTTCCTTCGTTTCAGTTGTGCTCGCTACAGGTTGCTCAGTAGAAAGTTTTCCCGGGATTACTGAGAACTCTGTAGTAAGAGGGGCAGCAGTCAGTGGGTGCTCAGTAGATCTATGAACTGCTTGCTCTTTATAAGCAAGAATGTCTGTCTTACTTGGATCCTTCCTTGTTAATACTCTCCAGGTAAAAGATGTGCTTTGAGGGGTGAGAGAATCGCTGAGAGACTTTTGAGGCAATGTACTAGAGTCTGCCAATATTTCTGTAGTGATGCTGGTAAGGGTGTGGTACAGTTTGCCTTGAACCAAAGACAAGGCCGAATGTGTGGTTGTTTGAGCTTGGCACTGATCATAGAGTTTGGATAACAGCATAGATGAAGATGTTTCTTTATCTTCTGGAGAAAAATAGCACACGGTGTCTGATGCCCTGAAACAAAGTTGTAGAGACCAAATCAATCAGGGTGTGATCTGAGGTAGTAGAAAGATGTAACATGTAAAATACCACAGTAGTTCTATAGCCCTCATTTGTATTTCTGTATTTTTGGGTGAATGGTTTTTAGCATTCTCGTTCCAGTGCAAAAGTTCAGCTTTGCCTCTTACCTTTTTATGCTATGATTATCTTGTGCTCTGAGGAAATAGGAGGAATCAGAGTGAGTTGGTGGATTTGATTGACTAACTTTAAAAGCCTTGAGAACTGTCTCTAGTTCCTTATCATCTACACCAGGGGTGTCAAAGTGGCACCCAGCAGGCCAGATGCGTCAGGTGCAGGACAGGCCCACTCCAGTTCCGCGAAGGGAAAAACATAGTGATGGCAACATGACGCCAGGAGTTTGACACCTGTGATTTATGCCCCATTTAATGTGAAATATATCGGTGTTCAGTCTGTTTGTCACTGTGTGCAAGTTGCTGATGAGAACCAAATTGCAACTGATGGGCCTATGCTCTCCTATCTGAGAGTTATGTTAGTCTTTAAACATGATCCCAACAACCTTTCGAAAATGGCAAAATAGGGATGGAAAATATAAGATGTGATGCCTTTTTCTAAAATCAAACTCATACATTTGCCTTCGGTACACACTGCTCTTTTGCTTTTCTGTCTTCTTTTAGATCTTGCTGATTCAAGATTTTTTTAAATTTTTAAATAAAAAATCCACACAACAGTTAATGATAGCATTAAATGCCTTTCGACCACTTGTTACACAACTCCTACTCTTTTAAAAGCGAATTTGGCCCCGAAATTGGAGTTGTCTTCATTCTCATAACCCTTCTTACCTCTGTAGAATGACTGTGTCAGGGTTTGACAGCAACCAAGACATTTCACAATGACAAACCAAAGGATTTCCATAGAGGTTGACGGAGAGGGTGTGGGATGAAGTGAGATTCCATGGGCTGAAGTTGCTCAAGTTACAGCTAGGAGGAAAAAAAAAAAGGCAATTGCATATCCGCATTACAGGTGGTCCTCGACTTACAACACTTCATTTAGTGACCGAAGTTACAGCGGCACAGAACAATGACTGTTTTTCACACTTACAACCACTGCAGCATCCCCAGGGTGATGTGATCAAAATTTGGACACTTTGACAACTGACTCATATTTATGATGGTCGCACAGCCCTATTTGCGACCTTCTGATAAGCAAAGTCAATGGGAAAGCCTGTTTCATTTCACAACTGTGCTACTAAGTTAACAATGACAATGATTCACTTCACAACACTTGCAAGAAAGGTTGTAATTTGGGGCAAAACTCACTTAACAAATGACTCGCTTAGCAACAGAAATTTTGGGCTCAGTTGTGGTCGTGAGTCAAGGACCACCTGCGTTGTTTGCTTTATTGTCATAATTCGTGGAGGGAGATTGTATTATGTACTTTCCCCCCCTTTGTTATACATCTGTCTACTCTACAGCCTCCCTGATTTTTTGATGTGAAAAAGAAGTCTTGTCATGAAATTTCTGTTCGGGATTTATTTTGAGCCTATGAAGCCCAGGTGGCTGGAGATTGCTGGAGAGATGATTATAAAATGAAAGATGGTTTCTCTTTAGTAATGCATACCCAAGGAGATTCCATCCCGGCTATGAGAGTTACCACTTTTTCTTCATGCTTGATAAAAATCAAAACTAACTTATTTTCCATCAATACTGGAACATTTTTACAGGAGCACATTATGATGAAAAACAGCAGATGATTGAACTATATCCTTATAACTGAATCAATTATCATTACAAATTTCACTTAGTACACTGAGAGCACATGCACCAAAGACAAATTCCTTGTGTGTCCAATCACACTTGGCCAATAAAAGAATTCTATTC
>JANHFT010005295.1:0-12868 GCA_032467955.1 Pseudoxenodon macrops | reverse complement strand
CATCCATCCATCCATCCATCTATCTATCTATCTATCTATCTATCTATCTATCTATCTATCTATCTATCTATCTATCTCTTTCAACTGACAACTTTTTTCAACCAAGACTCAGTCAAGTTTAACCAAAATAATCTTTCCCTATTACAGGAGAAAAAAAAATCATGGCTAACTAGCTTTTAAGGAAAAGGGACTTTTATCCCAAGTGCCAACCCTTAACACATAACTGCCATTCCTTAGTACCCCTTGTTTGATTACCATTTATCCATCTCCAAAAGAAAAGGAAACCCATGTAGAAACTGCCTTGTAAATTCTTAGTAATCTGGAAGGTCAACCAAAAGAGAGGTTTTCTTTTATCTCCCAGAACCTGAATTCTGTCCATCTCTCTTCCTTTTTCCTATTCTACTTGTGTTTGTGATTCCTTAGTTGAGCAGTTTTCTGGAAAGAGAAAAAAAAACCTGCACATTGCAGTTGTAGTATTGCAGAGCTCTATAATAGGGCAGTGCCATCAGAAAAGCACAAGGGGCAGAATAAAACAGAGAATGTTGTTTCAGGAGAGAATGGTATCTAATTCCATCTTTATACCACAAATGCTATTTTCATCGGATCCAAATTAAATATCCCACTGACCTGAAAGAACTGGAAAAAGTATATATCTATATCTGTATCTGTATCTGTATCTGTATCTGTATCTCTTGGTAGAGCTAATGGTCCAAGAGCATATAGTGGAATAAAGTGAGGTGACAAATATATCCATGAAAAAGGCATGATGGTCAACCACATGAGTTACTTATATTCACTATGATTGACATATTTCCCTAATTCTCTTGGGCATTGGCTTCTCATATTTCAAAAAAGTAGAAATCTTGAGGTTGAGATTTAAACTCCACCTAATTCTGAAACCTGCGCTTGTATTTACTTGTAGAATGAATATATGCTCATCAAATCTTACCCAATAGAACATTCCAAGAGTTGTGAGCTGAAATAGGAAGTTGAAAAAAACTTCCTGGAAGAAGGCCATAGTATCCTACTTCCATATTCTATTAAAGTAAACAACATGGATTTGTTCATGAAGTCACCTGGAGTTAATTTTGATTCAAGGGAGTCTTTGTTTTAACAAAAATCAACTACCTGGAGACAGACTTCAAGAAAGGTCTACAGCTCCACAAGCAAAGAGATGGGATCCCGGTGTGGAATATAAAAATGTATTGATCCCTGAGAAATTGTATGTTTCCTGGGAAACGATGGCTCAGTGGGTAAGACGCTGAGCTTGTCGACCAGAAAGGTCAGCAGTTCGGCGATTCGAATCCCTAGTGCCGCGTAACGGAGTGAGCTCCCATTACTTGTCCCAACTTCTGTCAACTTCTGTCAGTTCAAAAGCATGTAAAAATGCAAGTAGAAAAATAGGGACCAGCTTTGGTGGGAAGGTAACAGCGTTCTGTGCTCCTTCGCCATTTAGTCATGCCGGCCACATGACCATGGAGACGTCATCAGACAGCGCTGGCTCTTTGGCTTTCAAACGGAGATGAGCACCACCCCCTAGAATCAGGAACAACTAGCACATATGTGCGAGGGGAACCTTTACCTTTATATGTTGCCTTATCAAGAAAACTGCAGGGATTTGGCATCTCTGAGAATTGAACATGATTGAATAAAAAAATGTCACAAAGGTGTGCAATGCATGTGAGTTTATGGCTGGGAAGACATGGATTTATATTTTCTGATTGTCCTTAGACATTCATTGTAAATATTTATTTTACCTAAAAATTGTGCAAGACATAGGCTGCACATACCCCTACTCAATATATAGCAGTGTCTGTTCTAGTAAATGATGTCATCACTTCTTCTGTGGAAAAATGTATCAGAACTGGACATCCCTGCATTCCTTCCTCACTCTGCACGAGACTATGAATGATAAATATATAATTGCTGCTATAAAAACATGAAAGATAAGCAATGGAAATATTCCTAGGTGAATGGGAAATGCACAAGACGTACGTGGAATATAAATAAAGCCATTTACATGGGAGATACAAATAGAACCGTTCTGTTCTATGAAGGAACTTATTTCAGAAAGTTCTGGAAAAAGAAGGGGAAAAGGAATGGAATAACTTCAACATTATTTACCCACAGAAAGTGCAATCAATATAGCGCAAATCAGTAATGTTGATGTTGGCATCCACAGAAAGAAAGAGATCAAAGGCGTTTTGGCTGCACAGCTAAAAATGTTTCTTATTAGTTTGTTTGCAGAGTCTGAAAGCAAGATTGCCTTTACCAGCCTATTACTGAAGCAATATTGTTGCCCTGGTCAGTAGGGCTTTGATAGTCAGTAAATCTGCACTCATTTACTTAGCTGCTGGTTTGAACCTGAGGCCATCGTTTCCTGCATAAATGAGGAAGTTCTCCTCTTTCCTAATGGACTGATATTTTAAGGAATAAGAGGGAGTGCTGGTTATTTACTAACGAATTAAACGTCCAATCCAGGGCGAACGGAAGAAATATCGCTGTAAACTGTGCAGAAGGGAGAAGTTCAGCAAAGGCATTTTAAGTCAGCTTTTCTGAAGCTGGTGGCCTCCATCTCTAGATGTGGGTGAGTTTGCAGGTCCCAGAATCCTCAGCCACAACGACTATTTTCCGAGCATATTGGGAGCAGACTCCAAATGCATCTGAAGGGCACAGCTCAAGAAAGGCTGTTGTAGAGAGAAACAAACACACCAATGAAGCATTCCCCCCTTTTGATATTTTAAAAATGTACTCATGATAATGTGAACATTATCTGATCTCGGTTCTGATCTGAAGATCTGTAGGCGACACAGCATGCTGAGGCACCAAGCTGTGTCACCTACAGAAAAAAAGTTTTCTTTGAGAGTCCAAAGCAGAGGTGAGTTCCTATCGGTTCTATCCGGTTCTTTAGAACCGATAGTAACTCCGCGGTGACATCACGGACCAGGTTCCATCGGTGTCTCTATGGGTGCTGCCATCTTGGATTTTTTATTGCTGCGCATGCATGAATGCCCGCTTCATGCACACACACGCAGCGCAACCTTGAGCGAACCAGCAGCAAAAATATTCACAATCCACCCCGGCACAAAGTACCCTGCCTCGCTTCTGTTCACAAAGTTTTGTCACATGCTTGCTTCCTTTCCCCCCCTAAGTGATTGTGAAGACAACAGAGTAGACAAAATGAAATCTGGAGGCAAGCAGATAGATCTAAGCTCTTTGGAGTTTTGATGAATCGACTGTTTTGAGATTTTTGCAATGACTTGGTGCATACGGAGCATTTCCAAACGTTCAAACCAGGTTGCAGATATGTTTCTTATAGGCTTTATAAGGGGGTGCAATGGCTCAGCAGTTAACATGCTGGGCTTGTCAGCTGGAATGTTGATAGCTCAGGTTCTAGACCTAAGTGCTACGCGATGGGGTGAGTTCTAACTTACCTCACCACCGGTTTGCTGCCTCATGCGCCATGTGGGCGTGCCTTGTGTGCGCGCGCATGCGCAGTAAAAAAAAAGCCCCAAAAATTCCTCCGAAAAAGGCCAAAAACAAGATGGCGACATATGCACAGTGCCGGAAACTTGGCTTCTGCGCATGCGCAGAAGAAAAAAAATCCGAAAAAATTCAAAAAACAATTCCCCCCCAAAAAAAAATTAAAAAAAAAAGATGGCGGCTCCCACGGAGCAGAACCGGCTCTGTGACATCACCAGCGGCCTACTACCTACTCGGTAGAACCAGTCCGAACCAGTAGGAACCCACCTCTGGGTGAGCTGCTGTTACTTGCCTGAACCCCTCCCAACTTAGCAATTTGAAAGAAAGCAAATGCAAGCAGATAAATAGATATTGCTTTGGTGAGAAAGGTTATTGGGGAAATCCTTAAACCTTTTTTATAGGCCTTATAACAAACTAGCAAGACAGATAAGGTAAGTGATATTTTCATTCTGCAAATACAGGCAGCTCGACTGAGATAATTGAGTATCTGCAGCCACTGAGTGAGTTTGTGCTCACTGCTGTTTATACATATGCTTTAGTAGTTGGGTGTCCTTTGCGCGCAAGAAGCTGTCATGAATGGCATTTGCCTATGAAACATTCTGCTTTTAGCTGAAAGAAGATTGCAAGACATGTCATTGCGTAGCAATTGCACTATTGTGTTATTATTGTCCCCCGAAGTTGCATTAAAAGCTTGAAAAATATTCATCTGCTGTGCATTAATGGCACTTGGACGTCCATCTGGGCAATCCTATACTAGCTTATTCAAAAGTGACCCCATTGAAAGTTGCCCTCCATCCTATCCCCACACATAAGTTTATCGGGCTTGAATGAACACGAGGACTCTGTGCCAGTTCAAAAGCAGCTTAAGACTTCTGTGATCCCTTGATGTTGACAATGTGGAGAGCTGAACTGATTTATTTCCAGCTCAGCTCCGATGATTTGAAACCACAGTAAACCTTGTATTTTCTCTGCTTGAAATGCTGAATGGGAGCAGGGGATGGGTGGGGGAAAGGTATGTCTCACCTGGTTTTGGAATTCAAGGCAACCACCTTGAATAAAGCTTCAATTGAGACCAGAGCTCTGAGGAACTTCCATTTAGGGACACTTGCTGGGGAAGAAGATAAAATAAAAGCCAAGCCTGATGTTTTGCAGCTGGTTTGTGCTCTGCCAGACAGAAGGGAAGACTTTTTCCACATCTGTTTACCTTCCCAGGGCTACTGTATGCCTTGGAAGAATTGTTAGGATCTGTGCATGTACAAAACAGCTAGATTGATCCCAGGTGTGTTCCTCTACTTCAGCACCAAAGAACCATAATTGTTAGGGGGAAAAAACCTAACTGGAAATAATTTTTTTGTCCCAGCTCACAGAGCTTTAAATAAAAACAAAAGTAATGACACAATTGCAGCTGGGGAGATTCCCCTCCTAGCCCCCTTCAGATTTGTTTTTCTCCCCTGCAGATGCTTACACAATTTCATAAAACATGGAGATGTTTATATGTTCATGAAATACCTTTGTCATACCCGCTAATGTGTTACAAGGAAAACCACAGGTTTCACTAACATCTTTAATTCCGGGCAGGTTAAGAGTCAGTCAACGTTTGGTAGGTGTGAATACAGTTGAAGGAACACAACTTTTAATTTGCATGCAATGTGTGTAAGGTGTTAAAAAGAAGGAATCATTCAATATCTGATGACTCCCTACCTCCCCCAATTTGGATGCATTTGTTTATTTCTTACAGGAGTTACTGGGGTCAAATTCTATTTCCAGTGTTTTTTTTAAACATTTACAATATGAATAAATGACTCTACAGAGCAGTTTTTTTGGGAAAATGACAAAGTTATGTAGGGTTACCAGTACATGTAGTCCTCAACTTACAACAGTTCATTTAGTGACTGTTTGAAGTTACAATGGCACTGAAAAAAGTGACTTATGGCCATGTATCACATGACCATGTATCACATCCCCATGGTCACATGATCAACATTCAAATGCTTGGCAACTGGTTCATATTCATGGCAGTTGCAGTGTCCTGGGGACAAGAGATTACCTTTTGCAACCTTCTGACAAGCAGTAGATGGGGAAACCAGATTCATTTTGCAGCCATGTTACTAACTTAACAACTGTAGTGATTCACTTAACAATTGTGGCAAAAAAGGTCATAAAACAGAGCAAACCTCACTTAACAACTGTCTCATTGAGAAACATAAATGCTGGGCAGTTTTGCTTTTTAAGTTGAAGTCTACCTGTAAACAGTTTTCTAACTGGTGGTATGGCGTGCATTTCACAGATGGGTGAAAAGTCCCTCTGATCTTTTGTAGGACTTCCACCAGCATATTGTCAAAATATCAACCAGCCCACGAAAATTGTGGACTTCTGAAATAGATGAAATTATATTAGCTATTTACTATTTTTCTGATGGTAAAGGTTGGCACCAGATTGCAGCCTTTGCTAGTTCTGGACTATGGGCTGTCTCCTTACTACCCTACCCTGAAATCCTAGATGAAATCTGATTTTGATGAGTATGGTGTGTGTGTGTGTGTGTGTGAGAACTGAAGTTTAGCAATCCACAGTAACTGAAAAGAACTGTGTGGTCTGGAGAAATCTGGAGTCATCATGCATTGAGGCCAATCTAATGATCTTCCCTTCTCCTTCTAGGACCTTAGTACTTGCTGAATGCTACTGAAAATGAAACCTTCTATGATCTGTGAAAAATATAAGTATTGTAACCCATCTACCAAATCCACACAGGAGCCCTTCTATTGCCTCCTCTATTCCTTTTTCTATTCTAATAAACCAAAGTGGGGAAATATTCAGCCTCTTTGTACTGTTTTGTGTTACTTTCTGCATGGCATTAAATGGGACCGGACACATAAGCGGCATGTGTGGAAAAATGATACCAGAGGAGCTGTGGAGGAGGGGGGGGGGGGAGAAACGGAAGGGAGCACTAAAAAAAACCTTCAATATCTTTTTCTTAAACGTAAATCTGCAGTTGCAAATTACAGACATGTAGTGGCATGTCTCAATCACTGTGTGCTCCCTGATCAAAGAAAGGACTGGAAATTGATTCAGCAAGAAAGGAAGAGATACTTTAGAAGGACAACCCCCCTAAAAAAAGAGATTCCCATCTCTGCACACTACCATTTTGTGAACTGTGTAATCACACAGTTTGTGTGGACGTGAGGGTTCCAGAGTTGTTATGGAATATTACATTCTTAACTATCAGCTTAATAACAAAACGAGAAAAATCGAGCAAGAACATCAATCATTGCAAGCATTCACATCTGTCAGTTAGAATTTGGAAGGAACCATCCAACTTGGTTTTGAAAGCTGATGTAATTGCAAGTCTAACACGAAGCCTCCATTCCTAAGGTACAGAAGATTAATAAGACTTTAAACTGAAATCCCGTGACGCAGGGATAACAAAACACGCTCGAAACACTGCATTGCAACACGTGTGCTATTCTTTAGATTACTTTCTTTTCTAGAAAGCAAATGTGATTGTAAAAAAAGTGCTTTTAGGGAAATCCTACCAGTTGGTTTTGCACCAATTCAAAAACAGTTCTAGGCCACTATGAATCCATGACCTTGTCTATATTTGAGATCTGAGTCAATTTATCTCTGGTTCAATTGGGAGATAAAAGTAGTTACAAAGAAACTATGGTTCCTTGTGAGAAATTATTTCCCAATAAATGAGAAATTATTTTCCAATTTGCAGAAATTCCTAGCTATCTCACTTCCGGTTTCCTGCATTTTGAGGCCTTTCAGAGACAAAAGTGATTTGATGCCTATTCAGTTTTTCCTCATAGGACTTGCTGATATTTCGCTTTTTGTTTTTGCATGCAACAAAAATGTGAAGTAATATAGACAGAATGTTACTTAATATTGTGGGTGAGGTAAAAGCAATTTATTTCACTTCTTGGGTAAGGCACCATTTTTTGTTTTTTCATCTCAGTGTTTCAGGTTTGAAGGCAATTGTGGAGGAATGGGGAATGGAAGCAATGGGTGTGTGTGCATACCTTTAAGTCCCTAAAGTCCAATTGAGGTTTAGAAGGAGGGGCCCACTAAAATTCTGATCTGTGATCTATATCACTTGCTGATTCTAATGTCACTAATTCAATAGCAAGAAAACAGTCAACAGAGTTTGGCTGATATCTACTACCCACAAGATTAATTGATCAAACTACTACTTTTTTTTTTTTTTGCAAAAGCAATCTAAAGACTTCATTGTAATGCATTTTGACTTCTGTATTCAGACATTTCAATCTACTTCATAGATGTTCCTGAACTGGTCAGATATAAATCATACGTGGACAATCATTTTGAATACATGAAGCAAGTACGAACACACTAGCAGCAGTTCCATTCCTTTCAATGTTTGCCCTCCTTCAGTTATCATGCTTGACTCTGTTTATTTCAGATTTGATTTTTGTAGATGATATTCTTTCCTATAAGGCTTCTTATAGATAGCACAAATACCAGGCATGGAATTCATACGCCATTGAGACCAGATGTCTCTCCCCAGGAAAACAACTGCAAACATCCATAAATTTCACATAGTGTATTCTATGATTTCAGAATGAGATGCATCACATTTTGGATTATTTGTGAAGTTCAGACATCATACTAATTTCTATAATATTCTAGACACTTAAAGCCTAAAAAACAGTATAGTATAGTTTTGTTCCTATTTCTGTAGCATCTTTCCCATGGCCTCTTCTTGCATAGCTTAAATAGATTAGGTTCCTATTCCTAGAGAAAGTCAATAAAGTGAACATTAGAAATTAATTTAGGCTAAAGTCAACGTAAATATGAAAGTTACTTCTAATAAATTAATCTTATTGTAAGATGCATTCAGAACATCTCAAGGGATTTCTCCCCCTGGAGACAACAATTCATTATAGCTAAATAATGTTCCTGAAAGAAAGAATGAAGGAAAGAAGAAATAATGTAAATATACAAGGCTAACTTGGGCCTTTTCTTCACTCTTTTCCAAAGAAAATGAAGAGGAAAAGAGCTAAAATGGCCACCTGTCACATCATTTGCATTTTTAAAAAATGAGTGCAGGTATATACAAGGAAAAGCAGCATCAGTATGTGATTTCTTTTTATATTAGGGGGGAAATGAAGAGGATCTTTTATTTAGGAAATAAATATTTTTTTTAGATGCTCAACCAATATCTTGTTCCTAAGGAGGAGCATTCTTCTAGGCCAATTCTGTGCTGACAGGGGAATTCTGGGAATTGAAGTCTAAGGTTGAGAAACACTGTCCTAGGTCAAGAAGCTCTGGGATCATGACATCAACTGCTCTGCCCAAGGTATTTTGGCAAGAAACAGCCATGATCAACTCTCTCAGAACAGGAGAATGAAGGGAAAAGTTGTACCACTGAATTGATAGGCAAACCAAACAAATATTGCTACCATGCTTCAGTTCCTACTCCCACTGTGGAACAGTTGAGGGACCTGCTAGAACTAGTTTCTACATTTAATTCTTATTGCTTTCCTACCTGAGAAGAGGTTCAATATATTTCAGGTAATGGCTAGTTAAGAGACTTGGAACTCATAGATCTATGCAGCATGATAAATATTTTCCTCATAGATAAAGAAGACAGTTGGACACATTAGGGTCCATCTTACTTACCTTCAAGAAGACAATGATTGCCTTTTCTTTTCCCTCAGAGTCTTCAGGAGGACAAAGTGACCTTCGTCTCTTAGTTAAGGTTGATCAGAGTAGGATTACAACTGCTAGTCTCACTTTTTCAGGCAGGCAGTATCAGCATGAGGTCACAATGGCCAGTCTCTTTCTTCCAATGGGCAACTTCAGCATGAGACTTCAGTGGTGAGACTTCAAGCATTATCTGCACTGGGTCAACAATAGCCATCAGTTCAGGATATCTGAAGGACACCAAGTTAGGGGACTTTGTATTATGGATTTCTATTGCTGGCAGAGTTAAAAACAAGAAGCAATGCTGACATTGCCAGGAAGGCATAATCAAGGCCATACTTTTGTAGGTCAATATGATACACAAGATGAGATCCCAAGCCCAGAGCAGTTCTTGATAAACTGCATTGCTTTTCAGATTGCTTGAATTGTCCCTGACCTCAGTCTTGAACTGGTCACATAGCATGATGCAGACGTTTAGGCTTCTGCCAGCACTTGAGAGAATGACATGCCAGCAATCTGTTGACATGCCAAAGACCGGTGAAGAAAACAGTCATGTCCTTTACTAATCAGACACTCCATAACACATCCTCATGCAGATGATATCAGCTAATGGCATCTGAGAGACACTTTGAACATACCATCGCACTTCAGAGATTAAAGCAAATGTACAATGTGTGAAGTACCAAAAGGAAGTAGAGGCCAAGTCTACAAATGTTCACTGGAAGTTGCCAACAAGCAACCTGCAACTGCACACAACCACTTCATTTCTGACATGAAGAACTGTGGAGATCAAAGGAAGCAATGGATGAATTTTATCTAGAAAGCTCATTCTATGAAACAAATACTTTCTTCATCTGTATTACAAAATCAATCTGTTCCTACTAGGGATATGCAAATCAATAAATACCTGTTTCACTCTATGGTTTTTATTATTATTCTCATGCCTTCTTCACAACCCTCTCTAACATACAGAGGTTTTGTTTCATAAGAAGGGAGTTCATATTGAAGATATTTGCACAACATCAATCCCCACACACACAATTAAGAAAAATTACATACAAATGACTAAGAATTAAAATTTGAAAAAACATTTGCCTTGAGGATTTTTTTGTAGTTAGCACAAGTTACTTGAAAAGTCATACTAAGAAAGGATAACAATGAGAAATAATGGAGTTTTACGAAGGTCCTTTACAAGTAACGGGAGCTAAAAATTATGTTTGACATGAATAGGTGAGATGCAGTTTGTGTAGTGCTTAAAGGCACCAGGAAGAATCAGGAGATGGTGAATTCTAGTCTTGCTTTAGGCACAAAAACAGCTAGATGACGTTTGGCAAGTCATTCTCCCTTAGCCTACGGCAGAAGAAAATGGCAGAATTATTTCCAAAATATTACCAAGAAAACTGCAGGAACTCAAAGAATTGCCAAGAATCAGGACAGACTTGAAAGTGCACACACACACACACACACACACACACAAAAGAGACAACCTCGAAAATCAGTGCAAACTGTACACAGGCTATATGCAAGTCTTTTTTGCAGGTGGTCTCTTTCTATAATGTATTGCATATTTCTATATTATGTTCACTGTCATTTGGATTTTTATGTTTATGATCATAATACATACTTTTAAAAACTGGAGATTACACCGGAGAATTCAGATGTGCGCAAATATGAAATAATAAGTGCATTTTAATTTGTGCATTGTTCTAAAATGAAAATTAGATCATAGATAGAAATCAAATAAAGCAAAATTTACATGCTCCTTTCCAGATGTGGTTTTACCCAAAAATTTCAATATAGGAAAATCATTTTTCATTCTGATTATTGACGCACAGTCTCTATCTGTAAGCAGCTTATTTATATATGGCAAGTAACATCAGATCTTCAATTTGTTGAGTCAGTGGGAGCCATAAATTTACCTTTCTAGTGTTGGACTGGTTTCTTAGCAATAAAAAGGGCATGGAGAATCCACTTCTGTTGTCTAGCCCTCAAATCCCATGTAATAGATTCAGAAACATGTCGATATTTGTAAATATTAAACCTGTCTCAACATCAGATTGATATATGTAATTATTTCTTCCTAGAACATAACAGCCTTAGGACATTGCAAAAACATGTTTTAATGAAGCATTATTGCAGTTGTGTTCCCCAACCACAACAATTCACTTATTCCTTTGCTATACAAATGCAATGAGATCAAATTGGCACAAAATTTCATGTTTTGTTGAATACTCCATAGCAGGGGTGAAATGCTCCTGGTTCGGACTTGTTCAGCAGAACCGTTACCGGTCATGTGGCCTGGTTCACCATACCAGTAATGATGGCTGGTTGGCCATGCCCCCGAACCAGTCCCCCTGGTCGCCGCTCGCTCACCCTGCCCCGCCAAAAATGGGAGGGGTGTGTGTCCATTTTTGCTCTCAGCAGGCTTCCCTGAAGCCTGCTAGGCAAAAAACGGGGTTTTTAGGGAAAAAACGGGTGGTGGTCCATTTTTGCTCTCAGCAGGCTTGGCAAAAAACAAGGGGTTTAGGCAAAATATGGGGTGGGGGTGGAAAGAAAGAAAGAAAGAAAGAAAGAGAAAGAGAGCGAGGGAAAAAGGAGAGGAAGGAAGGACTGCAAATCTGGCACTAGATGTAGCTTCAGAGGATAATCCAGGGCTGGAAGGGACTTGGAGGTCATCTAGCCCAACCCTGCTCCTGCAGGACATTGTTAAAGTGAGTTTCTGTCTTTTGATCCCCCAGTCACATGACCACAAGCCACGCCCACAGAACCGGTAGGAAAAATTTTACATTTCACCCCTGGGTTGACTCCCTTTTCTTTGTTGCAGCCCCTCAAATACTGAAATACTGCTACCACTTCACCCCTAGTCGTTCATGCACATTTAATTATATATCTTAAGAAATCTAACTTTTAAAACTAGACCTGAAATAACTATAGTTAGAAGTTTAGAAAAAAGTATATCTAACAAAAGTGAACTATACAGATTTGCTGAACTCCTTACTCGCTTTGTCCACTAAACCTTCCTGCCTTCCTTTTAAGTAAGAAGTGAGTAGCATCTTCTTTAATTGAGAAATCAAACCTCCAGAAGCAATGCATTGAGTCGATTGCATTCAGCTTTTCATATTTTTGCATTAAAAAAAGATGATGGGCTTTGCTAAATGAGAACTGCAGCTACCTACAAATAGAGACATCAATCAATCAAACTATCGGGGTAATAGGCAGGCATGATGAAGATGGACATCTTGACATTTGAGCAGGATGTATCAAAGTTGATTTACGTTTCTAGCAAAGCCATCCATTCATTTTATAGTACCCGAGGTTGCATCACTGTCTTTATGCCATGATATTATGCCGTTCTAGATCAATATAAATAATAAGCTATAGCTTATAAAAGGAAGCAAAAAAGCTGCATTGCACATATATTTAAAGGGAAATTAATTATTTGATTTTAAAGGATGTGCAGCGATTACTGTTGGGCGTGGGATTTCTGAAAACAGATTTCTTCCTTTGAAATGCCTTATTTGGGGGGATTTGGTGATTAAAGAATTGTTCCAAAAGTATGAAGAGCCATAGTGGCCCAGTGGTTAGAATGCAGTACTGCAGGGCTACTTCTGCTGAGTGCCGGCTGACTGCAATTTGGCAGATCAAATCTCACCAGGCTCAAGGTTGACTCAGCCTTCCGTCCTTCTGAGGTGGGTAAAATGAGGACCCAGATTGTTGGGGGCAA
>JANHFT010005294.1:73173-83534 GCA_032467955.1 Pseudoxenodon macrops | reverse complement strand
AGCTCGGCGATGACATCACAGAGCTGGTTCCCTCAGTGTCTCCGTGGGCGGTGCCATCTTGGATTTTGCTTCTGCGCATGCACAGAAGCTATTTTTATTGCCACATGCACTTGGCGTGCACGCTCAAGGCACAACCCAGAGGGAACCGGCAGCAAAAATATCCAGAACCAGAGGTGGGTTCCTACTGGTTCGGGCCGGTTCTACTGAGTAGGTAGTAGGCCGCTGGTGACATCACGGAGCTGGTTCTGCTGCTCCGTGGTCACTGCCATCTTTTTTTCTAAATATTATTTTTTTGGGGGAGGGAATTAATTTTTTTTCTTCTGCGCATGTGTAGAAGCCGAGTTTCCAGCACTGTGTATGCGTCGTCATCTTGTTTTTGGCCTTTTTTTAAAAAATTGAGGTCCTTTTTCTACTGCGCATGTGCACAAGTCACGCCCACACGGCACAGGAGGCAGCGAACTGCCGGCGAGGTAAGTTAGAACCCACCCCTGTCCAGAACCCACACCTGGCTGAAATGTGCTTCTCAGTAACTTTGTCCTTCAAAACAGACGTGGTGTCTGGGAAAACCTTCAAGACTAACCAACTTTATTGGGACCAAAGCTTTCCAGGACAACAGTTTATCCAATGCACAGAGCGGATTCACTATTAGAAGACTTCAAAGACACAAGATGATGGCGGAAGAAACACGATGAAAAGCTGACAGCGGAGGCTAAGAGGAAGATCTCAGAAAGGAGGCTATTTCCTTATCGATTAACAATGTGGCGGTCTAAGAACCCATCATCCCTGTTTCAGCCTTCTATAGTAGACTGGAATTTTATACTATATTACAATTTAGTTGCCACTCTTTGTATATTATGTGGTGTTCCACCGCTGTGGCCTTGAGGTAAGGGATGGAGAATCCTGGAAGATCACAATGATATATCAAGGGAAAATTCCCTGCAGACTGGGTCTTAGTGCATCCCTTGCCTGCCCAACATTGACTGTGGAGGGGTAAATGATAAATAGTGACATGTGCCACTTTGGAAACTAAGGGGTCTCTGATATCGTGAGTAAATTATTCAGGCCTGCAATTGTGGTGTTGGTGTAAATGTAGAGACGGTATTGGCTTCTGGGTTTTGCAAGAAAGCCTTGTTTGTGTTATTGAGTTATGGTTGAAGTTATTATCGGTAAATAAGTGTTTTGAACTGAGTGTTTTGAACTGGAGAATAGCTTGACTCCCTCTTCTTTGTGGCAGCCCCTGAGATACTGGAACACTGCTATCATGTTTTATATTAGGACTGTAAAAATATGCTTGTGATTGTTGGTTGTCTGGTTTAAAAAAAGAGATGGATGTTTTAGAACAGTGATGGCTAACCTTTTCGTTGTCGCGTGCCGAACGCACCCATAATGCAATGCATGTGCGACACCACCACCCCCGCATACCCTACCCCCCTGCATATGCACATGTGACACCACCATCAGCCCACGCAAACCCTGTGTCCCATTTGGGGCCTAGTAGGCCTCCCTGCAACCTCCTGGTAGCAAAAACGGACAACTGGGGGCACACTGCACCACCCCATGCCCCGTTTTGGGCTTAGTTGGCTTCTCTGCTTTTATAACCCATAATGCAATGCACGTGTAACACCCCCTCCCCATACACCCTGCCCACCCATGTATGTACACCAGGGGTGGGTTCTAAAATTACCTCGCCGGTAGTTCACTGCATCCCACGCCGCATGGGCGTGCCTCGTGCATGTGTGCGCGCACCCCTTGCACACACGCATGCGCAGTAAAAAAAGCCCCAAATTTTTTTTAAAGGCCGAAAATAAGATGGCGACGCATGCACACTGCCAGAAATTTGGCTTCTGCGTATGCGCAGAAGAAGAAAAAAACCGAATTTTTTTTCAAAAAAAAAAAAGGCCAGAAACAGGATGGCGACACATGCGCAGTGCCGGAAATTCAGCTTCTGCACATGTGCAGAAGAAAAAGAAATCTGGGAAGAAAAAAAAAACATTCCCCAAAAAAGATGTCGGCACCCACAGAGCAACAGAACCAGCTCCGTGACATCACCAGCGGCCTACTACCTACTCAGTAGAACTGGTCAGAACCGGTAGGAACCCACCTCTGGAGCACACGTCTCTGCCGCATGCGGTCCTGCCCCTGCGTGGCAGAGACCCAAAAATCAGCTGGCCGGTGGGAGGCACACACGCAGGTGCAGTGGGGCTGAGCTGGGGCAACAGCTCATGTGCCAGCAGAGGAGGGCTCTGCATGCCACCTGTGGCATGCATGCGATAGGTTCCCCATCACGGTTTTAGAATAAACCCATTGTGATAGGAAAGCTTGAGTTACTTGAGACGATCTACAGTTGTCAGCCTGTTATGTTTTCCCCCTCATCAGAGAGAAGAAGCAGACTGCAAAAGAAAAAAAAAATTGGAAATCTAATTTATTGACATTGACTAAAGTAGCAGAATTTTGAAAGCCTGACAAGCTTTTTGCCTCTTATTCTAACGAAAGGGAAGGCAGAGCTAATTTCAGTTCCTTTCTCTTCTTTTCTCAAGGTTAAACAATGTTTTGCCAGCTGTCAAGTTTCTTCTTTCCTGTACATCTCTACAGATAAGTACCAGGATAGAGTCAGGGGGGAAAAAATAGCACCTGACTTGAGAGAAGAAGAAAATGATGAAAACTCTTAAGAATATAATTTCACCTGCAGGAGATATGAGATCAGAGGTGGAATTCAGCTGGTTCGAACCGATTTGCCCAAATAGGTAGCAAAAATCACTGGTGGGCCTACCCCAGCTCTATTTCGTCCTATTTAGGCATGTTTTTGAGGCTGGATACATGCACGGAAGGCACGCGTGTCAGCAAAGCACATGCATAGAAGGGCAGGCACATGCGCGGAAGGCAGGTGCATGCACAAACCAAGCACGTGCATGCATGAAGCGAGTGGGCATGTGGCAAACCGGTAGTAACCTAATGTGAAACCCACTGCTGTATGAGATCTACAAATTAAGTCTTTTAGACAAGTAAAGGAGGAAAAGTATGTAATCCTTCTGCTATGTTTATTAAATTATTATTTTTAAAACAAGCATGACAAATACCAACACATAACATATTATTTCCTTTTTACAACAGTTTCATAACGGTAATCTTCTATTATTTACATTTCCACCCTCTAATCTTCTTTAAATCTCTTTATTGTCCCATTTATCTCTTACTTCTATAGTAATTATAACTGTACATTTTTTACACACATTTATACCTTTTCTGTCATTTCCCCCGTTCATTTTTGTTTACTCCTGATCTCCAGCCAATTATACCATTTATCCCATACCTCATAATATTCTGTATCTTCCTTTTCTTTTATCTCCTTCGTTAATTTGTCCATCTCTGCACAATCCAAAATCTTTCTTATCAATTCTTCCTCAGCTGGTGTATTATCATTTTTCCATTTCTGCGCATACATACATATCCACCAATATCAATATCCCATTTTGATGCCAATGATGTTATAAATGTACATGGTAATACCATTTTTCACCCATCAAATTGTTACATAGATTCTATTATATAAAGAGAAGGGGAAAACTGTATCTGCTAATATTCCCCCTAAATCAGGTCACTATTACTAATCCTAATATATAAAGGTGTGTATTATTAATTTTTTCCTCTATACATTTCTAATCAGGCCATCATTATTTTAGAAGAAAAGAAGAAAAGAAAAAATATCTATAATAGCTTCTTTCTATCCATCGTCTCTCACCCGTTTAAATACTTCAATTCTCATTCATTATTTGGCTTGCCTCCCATATTCCTGTCTTAGATCTTTGTCTCTATCAACATCTGTATCTTCATCATTCAGACTGAATATTTCTCCCATCTCTATCCTCCTAAATTGCCAGGTCTCTAGAATATCCACCAAAGCCCCTATCTCCCATTCAAAAGTATCTTCCCAGTTATCCGATTCCATTTTTAAATCTCTTAAAGTGATTTTTCCCCTTTCATGCACTTCTAATTAGGAAAATACAAAAAAAAAGAAACAACCGTTCAATAATTCAAAAAATTCACTATGGTCTAAGATAGTCCAAAAATATCTGTTACTATATTATAGAATAAGTAGTGTTTTGACTAAAATTGGATGTTAAGATTATATTACACCAGCATTGTACCTTCTTCCATGTTTCCAATTCATTTATATTTCTAATTTAAGAACTGTTTTTAACCCAAAGAAACTCTTTTGGAATTATCTTGGAAGTATCTTAAATGATATTCCTTCTTCTGTACTCTATTGCTGCTAAGTCCAAAATCACCTTCTCTTGTTCTTGGTTCTGAATAGTATTTTCTAGTTCTCAAAAGCTCATCTTAATGAGCTTTGCTGCAAACCTTTTTTATTATTTTTTCAGAGCCAGTTAAATATATCCATATTTTCTCGAGCCCTCTTTTAATATGCTGGTATTTAAACAATACCGCTACACTTCATTGGAGCTTTTGAATTAATTTCACTTTTGCTTTTATTCAACTATTTATTATTTGCTATTTAGAAATTAGTACTACTTTTTGAATTTTTAGCTGCTGCTATTTTAATCTGTTTCTAAACCCCCTGGGAAGGGTGATACTATACATAAATTGATCTATACGCACCTCACCCCTAGTGCTGTATAGATATAGACTATAACTTGGCTTAATGCCAGTAACTGTCAGAGGGATCTTGGAGTCCTAGTGGACAATCACTTAAATGAGCCAATAGTGTGAAGCAGTAGCTCAAAACGCCAATGCAATCCTGGGCTGCATTAATTGAGGAATGCAATCAAGATCATGTGAAATATTAATACTTTTTGATAAGGTCATGGTAAGATCACACTTGGAATACTGCATCCAGTTCTTGCCACCCCAATATAAAAAAGATATTGAGGCTCTGGAAAGAATGCAGAGAAGAGCAACAAAAAGAATTAGGGTGCTGGAGACTAAAACATATGAAAAATGGTTATAGGAATTGGGTATTTCTAGTCTAATGAAAATAAGGATTAGGGTTGACATAGTAGCTACTCTTCCAATATTTGAGTGGCTCTTATAAAGATAAGGAAATTAAAATATTTTCAAAAGCACCAGAAGGCAAGACAAGAAGCAATAGATGGAAGCTAACCATGGAGAAAAGAACTGAGAGAAATTTCCTACCTGTGAGAGCAATCAACCAATGGAATAGCTTGCCTTCAGAAGTTGTGGGTGCTCCATCACTGGAGGCTTTCAAAAAGAGACTGGCAACCATTTGTCTTAAAATAGTATAGGGTCACCTGCTCAAACAGGGAGTTGGATTAGAAGACCTTTGAGGTCCCTTCCAACTCTATTATTCTATGTTCTATGCTGCTGTGATGTCTCATCCTAGCAAAAGACTGTTCCTGGTGGGATACAGTAAGTGAAGAATAGCACAAATGTATACCAAGAGTATACAGTCTCAGCAAGGTGATCCAAAATATGATGGCAATACCAACTGCCCAGCTAAAGTAAGCAGAAACCTCTATTGGGCAGCAGTGATAGAAGAAACTGCTGGAAGCTGATCATCATTTAGTGACAACAACAAAGCATGATGTCTTACTGCACATTAGGAGGCACTGGCAAAACACCCTTGCATTTTATTAAGAAAACCGTGAACCAATGGAGTTCATACAGACTAAAATAAAGCTTTGAGGATGTCAAGTTGATGAAGTTGCTACACAGAGAGGGGGAAAAAGTATATCAGTAGCTGCAAAATGATAGCAAGAGCTTGAATGTGGAAAACTCAATATAGTGAAAGATGAATCAACTGTATACTCATTTCTTAGGCATCAATAAATGGAAATGGACTGGTATTGGACCCTTTCAGCAAGAAGATCATACTTGACATAAAACAACAACAACTGCAAAGAAAAAAAAGACTACATGGTGTTTTAGAATAGAATAGAATAGAATAGAATAGAATAGAATAGAATAGAATAGAATAGAATAGAATAGAATAGAATAGAATTTTATTGGCCAAGTGTGATTGGACACGCAAGGAATTTGTCTTGGTGCATATGCCCTCAGTGTACATACAAGAAAAGATACATCCGTATCTTTTAATGACCAGTACATTAAAAAAATAGCAGACAAAGCAGATAAGTACAAGACCTGGCAACTGCTAAGAATGGGAAAGTTGAAGAAAGAGACAGTGGGGCTAATTCTAGTTGCACAAGACCAAACTTTAAAAATAAATGCACACCTTGCCATAACTTTATATGGATAGCAACAGACCATAAATGCCATTTCTGCAAAGAAGCTGAAGAACCAATGGACCATCGAATTAGGTGCTGTAGGAAGATTGCACAAATTAGCTACACACAACAGCCTGACAAAGTAGCAATAATGGTGCATTGGAAGATCTGCAAGAACTGTTGGCAAAGGAATAGAACATGAAGAAGCTAAAGTGCTCTGAGATTTTAGAATTCAAGCAGACAAGCATCTGCCATCATAATACCCTCAGACCTAACAACTGTTGATAAGAAAGACAGAAAGGTATGAATGTGGCAGTACCTGGAGACAGTGTAAGAGAGAAGCGAAAGAACTGGAGAAAATCACAAAATACAAAGATCTAGATAGAAAGATTACGGCAAAAGAAAGCAAAGACACTACCAATAGTACTAAGTGACTTGGATGCAATTCCAAAATAACTGGAGTAGCACAGGGATACTGCAACAGTTGTAAGTGTGAAAAAGTCACTTTTTTCAGTACTAGTGTAACTTCAAATGGTCACTAAATGAATGGTTGTAAGTCAAGGGTCTGATTATAGGACCTACTTGTAACAAAAACAACAACAACAACCAGTGACATTTATTAAAGCAGGTAGCATATTTCTATTACTCAAAGCCATTCTACCTGAGCAAACAGAAAGATGTGGATGTCCCAGTAAGAACAGCAAAAAGATGCATGTCTTTCTCTCCCAAACATCTCACCCATATATCTGTATCTGATTGGTAGGTTTGTCCCAGTTGGAATGTCTTACTTAATTCAAATTTGGAGGCCTCAATGCAGATCAGAATTGAAGTGGTGGGCATAGGATTAAATCTTCCTAAAGCTATCATTTGCATTGGGAGGAACCAATGGCGTCAACAAAGGAGGGTTGTAGGGAGGTAGTGTGGGTGTGTGAGCAGAGAGGTAATAAATAGGACATACCTGTAAGCATAGGTCTGTGTGGATAGATTTGTTTTTATAAGGGTTAGAACCGGTTCTCTTGGTGGTGCCATAGGCGCCGCCATCTTGTTTTTTGCTTCTGCGCAGAAGCTTATTTTAGTACTGTGCATGCATGCACGCGCAGCACGTCCCTAAGCAAACTGGCAGTAGCAGGATCCAAAACCCACCCCTGGTTAAAATATGATGCTGCTTTGATCCCCTAGCAGCCATTTCAATTGAGGTAATCAGCGATTGCCCCCTCCAAAACATTTCCAAAATTAAATCATGACAGTACTTAAACAGTGTTTACTACTAACAGTATGGAAGCCACAGCCTCAAGGGGTGACCAATTCACATCATTACTTTCAATGGTACAACTATACATCCATCAAGACAGGCATAGGAAATAATTCAAATCATTGGTTTCATGTGCTTGCTTATTGATATTGGGCTCAATTTGGCCTACACCAAATTCAGAACACATTAGTAATGGATGCCTTCTGGCTTCTTGCTCACTCAGCCAGACTCTTTTTTGTTGGCCAATCTTGCTGAGCATGAGCCTTAGCTTCCTGTGTGCACCCTTTCTCTTTTCGTAACTCCAGACAAAAGCCAAATGGTGAAATTATTCAAAGGATGCCAGAAATTAAATCAAATTAAGTTAAATTAAATGTTTAAAGTATCAGGGATCTTCCTTTTTAGAGCCTGCACACTATACAGCCACTTGATGCCTTGCAAGACGCTGGAAAATACAGTAAGCCTTGGGAGATATATATATATATTGGGATGATTTGAACATTATTTGAACATAGGCCTGATTCTGACTCAATGATTCAGAAAGTCTCCCACCTTCATGCAGACTTCATTCGTCTTTTAGATTTTTTTTCCCTCCCCAGGGGAAAAGAAAAAAGATGGGAGAAAAAAAGGAACGCTTGAGCCACTGATGTTGCACTTTGTAACTTTTCACAGCAAGATGCATATAATTAAACAGGGATATTCAAAGGCATTGCATGTCATCAGACTTCAAAGAGAGAAAAACATATTTTGCTTCATTAGATGCGCGGTTGTTTGTCATTCCAAATGTCAGTGTAATAGAGGGGAGTGCAGTTTGCCTAAGATTAGAAACATTTCTCTCACATGTTAGAAGTGCCATTTAAAAACACACAAAAAACAACCCGAAATCATATGGATTTGTTTGGATTGTTTAACATAATACCTGTGAAATAATTTGGCACTAATCTTCAAAGAAGCTCCCTCTGTTTTTCAACACATGAAATATGCAAAAAAAAATATAACAGCTGGTTCATTGCAGTCAGGCTTGATGCAGGGACAGACAAGACCTATGTTACAAAAGAAGATGATACCCCTTCACTTAGGCCTTTGTAGCGAGGACACTTTGCTTCTCAAGTGGAAGAAGTGGTCCAATACAAATACAATTTGTACAATTTGTACAATACAAATATATTGTGATACTTGGTGAAGTCATAAACAACAGATGATAAATCTGTGCTCTGATTCCTTGCTAGCTGCAGCGTGGCAGAGCTACCAAACCAAATCCTAACTCATTTAATTTCTCCATGAGGTTGCTTTTGCATTTTAATTCTGTCAAGTATTGGGTGAAGTTGTGATGGGAACAATGGTTGAATTGTGTGTGTGTGTGTGTGAAAGGGAGAGAGGGAGGGAGGGGAGGGGAGAGAGAGAGAGAGAGAGAGATCCAGTAACATTCACTATCATCGCTACTTCCCTCAGTGCATCCAGTCTGGACTGAAGTCCAGTGAAGTTCTTTTTGTGTTCCACTGAGCACAAATCTTCCTTGAAGTTTAAATGCATTGAATAGGAACACAAAGAATTCCCTCTCAGATGTTGGGACTGAGCTCAGGGATTGGGCTTGAATGAGGGAGAAAGAAGCAGATAGAACACAGGGTCCCACTTGCTCTCCTGCATTGTTTGATTCCAGAAGGAAAGGGGGGATGAGGGGAGGGTTACAGACCTTTTTACATCAAAGAAGTATCAGAGAAGAAATCAGGAAAAGAGTCTTTTCTTTCTCAGGCCCTCCTCTCAGACTGCAAATATGCTTCCAATGGAATTTTCTACAGCCCCATTTTCTCTGTCAAATTGATTTATTTCACTTTTTGCTGCTTTGCTACTCTGCATTTTAATTTGCATTTTAATGCAGATCTTAATATAATTTTAACTGACTTTGATTTTTTTAAATTGCTCTTTGATTGCTACAGCTTATTGTTTTAATGTCTTGTTAAATAATTGATTATTGGCCACCTTCAATGTTCCACATGGAACAATGAGCTGAACATTTAAGAGATTAATTGCATTTTTTAATAAAAGAACAGGCTGATACAGACAACTAAAATCCAAAATGCAACCAAATATTTTTACCCATCTCAACCTGAAAGTCAATTTAAAGCCTTTAAAACAGGGCACAAAAATGAGAACACTCAATTAGCTTTCAACTTAATGAGCAAAGCCATTGGATAAAATCATCCATTATCAGAAAAATGTAGGCAGCAAGGTCATTATTAAAAGTGACCCTTGGAATATTAGAAAAGTTACTTTGTGGCATTCAATATGGGTAATTTCAAACTCAGCCTCAGCAATGTTAGCATATCAAGTTAGCATGCGAAGCATAAGTGTGTGTGATCCATGCAGACCTCTTGACAACATATTGAAAATTAGCCTGACATTATGCAGTTGAACTGCAGAGAGCAACTTTGAATTGTTCCTCTTAACAGTTTTTCTGTTGTCCAACCCCTTTCCTTCTGTGTCATGATTTTGTGGCTGTGTTGGTGGGGTTAGAAACAGAACTGTTAAATCTGAAAGTAGGGACTGTGTCTTATTATTGATCTATAAATGGGACAAAGGTTTCCAAATTAAGTGCCTGGTGTACAGCAAACCCTTCAAATAATTGGTCACAGAATATGTATATTCTGTATATGTATATAATATGTAATTATCAGTAGTAAATTTTAAGATGGGAAAAACAAACATTTTACCACCATTTTCACAAAACTATTTCTAAACAATATTAGGATATATGTTCTAGAACCTGAAGTGGGAATTGCACAGAACTGTTTGAATATACAGCTATGGACTCTTTGGTGTGTATCAGGGGTGAAATCCTACCGGTTCTATAGAGTAGGTTGCAAGCAGCTGGTGACATCATAGAACCAGTTCTCTCCAAATCTGTTAAA
>JANHFT010005294.1:16944-29893 GCA_032467955.1 Pseudoxenodon macrops | reverse complement strand
TATGTATAAATATATACCTAAATATATACCTATGTTTTGAATTTGAAAAAATCATATTTTATTTTTCCAATTAAGAACGGTTCGGTGAATGCGCATATGAAACTGGTGGGGGTCAGTACCTCCAACAAGGTTAAGAACCACTGACCTAGAGGGAAAGAGTGATCAAATTCTATTGCTTTTCAGGGTGACTTCAAATCATTTTAAGAGTTCCTTTTCACTGGTAATAGTTAGATCATACCAGGATTGCTGTGCTATTTCAAGCAACAGGCAGCAGGCATCATCCTTCTGGCCCTTGGAGATATGGCTTGCTCAGGTTGGAAATCAAGAAGTTTACAGATTTAATTTCACCCAAAGTTTTAGCAGAAACAACTTCATGTGAATTTCCATATAGAAAGTAGTTATCTTAAGCTATTATATTTCTTCAAATTATGCTGCATACAGTAGTTCTTAGGTTAAAAAGCAATTATCTATGCCTGAAACATTCAGAAAATAAAGCAGATGTTTCAAGATGTTTTGTTTTTAATCAGATGGATGACTAACTAGCAAAGCAAAAAATAGATTGTTCTGTCTCTCTAAAATGAAAATACACTAAGTAGCAACCTTAAACTTCCATCTCCTTCTCTGATTACTTCTAATCAAGACCATACATACATGCATACTATACATGCACTGTCTTTAGTTTGTCCCTGTTCTATTTACTGGTAATAGGAGGGAAATTCATGGCATAATGGCATCTTTCACAGCTTTTGAAATTGTTGAATAAATAAAGCAAATGTATTCAACCTGGCTAGAAAATGTGGGAGTTACGTCTATATCAGGTCTGGGGGAAATGTAGTAGTAATAATGGGAAACATAAGCAGACATGTCCATCTATCAATGGCTAATTGAGGCTTTATATCCATCCACTCCTCGGGCTTAAAGCACTGTAAAATAGAGCAATCATAAATACAATAATATGATTTACTAAGATTATCTAAAGAATGCCAAATTTTAAGAGCTATTCTTGCTCTCTTTTGTGGATAGCAAAAACTGGCAACTGCTACTAATTTGAGCTGACACATACATTCGTTGCCAGTGGATAGCTGTGCTTTTCGATTCTTACAGCTGGCTCAAAAAATGGGAGTACATTTTGCATGATTGTATCTGTCTGAAAACTTTGTTTTAATGTGCAGAGTTCAACCTAGGAACTCTTCTTCCTCTAAATTTCAAATACTGACTTTAACTTTATCAAAGGATTTCACTGGCCCTTTCTTTCTTGTGTTTTCACATAGTACAAAGACATGGTTCTAATGCTGCAGTGATATGAAAGTATAATCCACTTGAGGTTCACAGGCCCTCACATAGAGTAGTTATCATAATTTACATTTGCAATTGGAGCAACCCTATTCAAAAAATTTATTTACTACAAAAATATTATTATTATTATTGCTGATCCATATATGAGCACACACCTGAGCTTTTTACAAAATATTATCCACATTTATGAACCTTGGTTCAGAAGTCTGCAGATTCATTATCAAGATATCATCATCATCTCAAACCAATCCACTGCAGGATGCAGGACGTATGAAGGCTTATGAACAAGATTGCTCTATTGCATTGGTCTGATCCAGAGCGTTAGATTAGTTTTTTGTTTTTTTTAAACTTTTCTGTCAAGGCTGAAAGGGAATGATCAGTCCAAAGTCATTCAGTTGGTTTCTGTACTCATTCATAGTCTTAGAGAAAAAGAGAAAAAGAGAGATGAAGAAGAAAGCATGGTGGAGGAGAGAAAGAGAGAGTAAGTTTGATTGGGTTTAATGGGATAGTGCAGTTTTAATTCATTTAATTCATTCATTCAATTCATTCCTCAATCTTGCATTCAGGTTCTTTTCCTGAGGAGATAGCAAGTATTTAAACTTGCTATTAAACTTTTTATAGGATAACAATTAAGGAAAACTAAGGATAATACATCGAGAGGGAAGGAAAGAGGGAGAAACTGGAAGTGGGAGATGCCATTTCTGTGGCCATGTGGCCAGCATGGCTGCATGCCAAAGCCACACAGAATGCTGTTATCTTCCCACCAGTGGTACCTATTAATCTACCTACATTTGCATGCTTTCCAATTGCCAAATGGATAGGAGAGTATTCCCTTGGAAATAATCTTTAGAGCATTGCATATCATGATATCGTAAAATCAGAGTCATCCACTTTCCTTCTTTCTCTCACCCCCCCCCATTTCGGACACCTCAATTGTCTTTTTCCATACAACATCCTGTTTTCCATCATCCCTGATATGTTGCTCTTGCCAGAGGAAATCATGGTTTCTAGAAAGGGTTTTAGAAATCAAACCAAGAGTGAAAAATTAGATTGAAGGCCACTTATATAGCTTTAGGATGGCAAAATGGTGATGTCTGAGAAAAGATATGAAGGTGGTTCTTAATTAGCGACACAACATTGTCATTGCTACTGTTGTTTGTTTCACTGAGAGGCAGTGTTCTAGTTTTTCAGTTCCATATATAACAAATTGGATACTCTTAGAAGAATAGCAATTTAAGGTCAAGAGCATTTCATGCCCATTATTTATTAGTGTTTTCATATCCAGTTACTTAAAAATAAATCACATTGCTCCTTTTTGAACTCTGAGGCAGTCAAAGATGGTATAGGTATCTAAAATGCCTTTGTAGAAATTGTTGGAGAAAGTGAATTTGTGTGACAGACGGTATTTCTGAACGAGGGGATCTTTGTCTGAGCAAAGATTAATGAGTCAAGGGAAATGAAAAAAATGTATTTCAATCATAGGAAAAAAATGTATTTCATTCATGGAAATGCACAAAGGGGATAAGCAAAGCCAACACCAAGCTAGTTAGATCCAATCTCACAGTGAACAACAAACTGGTAGTCTCCCAGCAGTTTGTCTTCAGTCACACTGCCAGCAAAGCTATTGATCTCCCTGGCTCTCATGAATTGGTCCAACCCTATTTTTTAAGCTCCTTGCCAGCACTGCATCTGGTGGTAGCAAATTCCAAAGCTTAATTATGTGTTGTGTTTTTAAAAAAATCTTCTCGTCTCTCCTATTTCCTCCAGGATTCAATTTCATTAAAAACATCTATTTGAATTTTTGCTTTTTCACTCGGATAGGGTAAAAATCACATACTAACAAGTTTATCCTGTATTTGCATGCTTCCTAAAAAAGGTGCAGACTTTTTCAGAATGTTCATGGAGTTAATTGAGATATGTTCATTTATTTTAAATGCAGGTGATTCCCATTTTTATATCATTACTGTACTGTATACTGTAACATGACAGTAAAGGATTTATTCGTTTTAAAATTTTCTTTAACAAAGGAAAATAGCAATAGCGCTTAGACTTATATACTGCTCCATAGTGCTTTATAGCATTCTCTGAGTGGTTTACTGTATATTGCCCCTAATAATCTGGGTCCTCTTTTTACTGACCTTGGAAGGATGGAAGGATGAATCAACCTTGAGCCTGTCATAATTGAACTCCAGACTGTGGGCAGAGTTTGCCTGCAATATTGCATTCTAACCACTATGCCACTAGGGCTAAAAACAATTTGAGCGTAAGGAAGTTGCAGTGGCAATTCACCAAGAGGCACTGAAAATATTCTTCCGAGGATGTTTTTGACTGAATGAGGCTGAAGTAAAGATAGCTCTAGCCAATTGATTGATCAATTGCAATTTCTGATTAGGAGTTTCCCCTTTTCTCCCTGACCAAGTATATATTTGATACCACAACTGTTCCATGGGTGCAGCACTGATATTTCTTGTCTTTCATAATATGAGTATAGGATTTTGCAGGCTGATTTATACTGATATAAATTACACTCATAATAAGACTGAAAGAGGAATTATATTTCAACTGGAAGAGTGCTAGTGAAATAGCCAGTTTCAGCCTTCAGCAATATAGATTTATGCATGAGACAGAATTCTCACTATATTACAATAATATTAAACTAACCATAAGCAGTAACCTTGTTTCTTTGCAACAAATGGTGGTATATTCTCCATAAATACCAGATTTTCTAAATATTCAGGCCTCACACTACTACTTTGTTGAATATTCAGGTCCCTGATATTTTAGTTTAAATTCCTCTGAATGCCATATGGGAGAAAATATCAAATTTCCTTTAATCAACTTTTTGCCTTTTTATATAAAATGAATGAATGTGGCTAATATAAAGCTTAAGAAGGGTGCAGACAAGATGTCTTGATTCCCCTTTTGTTGCTATGTGTGATTTCTTTCCTATTCCATGACAACACTGCTCCCACTATTCTTCCCATCACTGCTGACATCCCCACCCACTACCTTTCCTACTCTTCTGTCACTATCATCTTCAGCCTTTGTATAAAAAAGAGATTATCTTCTGATGAGAAATTATTGGATGTATTTAAACTTAAAGAATCCCACAGAAAAATATTAGTTTGTAAACCATATCAAGACTAGGAGAGATTGTGGTACATTTATTTTCCTTATCTGTAAAGGAATAAAAGTTGGTCATTGTTTGGCAGAGTTGGCAGAGGAATGGTAAAAAAAGTCTTCAACCCCTGGGGCACAGACCAGCACCGCTCCGCAGTGTGCCAGAAACTGAGCTACGCAAACAAGCAAAGTCCCATCATCACATGCATGGGATGCAGGCAGCACATGAACCATGCTCTCCCCTAGTCTGCAGAAAAACCTCTCTCCACAGAAATCAGTCCCTGGTACCCAAAAGGTTGGGGATCCGCTGGTTTACATCATTCATGCATCTCTATCATAAATACTGTAACATATTATGCTATATGGATCAGTTGGCAGAGCAGAGAGAAATGATAACTTAATGACCATGTTGTGGCAAATTAGTATCAGAAAGTCAGCCAGCATAATTGTATAGTGGCCATCTGAAGGCCATCTAGAGTGAGGTCATGAAAACAATTGAGTTTAATTAAAGAATTATGATTTGTCAGTGAATGGTTGCAAACTCAACTTGAAACACCCATCAATCTGAAAAGTGATAGGAATAGCATAATCCAAACTTTTATCAGGCTTGCTAAATGCACAGGAGGGTTCTCCCCAGGTTTTTCCCCCCTCCCTAATTTTCTAACAGTGGCTCAGTGCTGGAAGGATTCAGCCGTATTAGCTGATATGTTCTTTTCCTAGTTCAGCATCAGATTCATGTTTCACTGACTGCTGAATAGTTTCATAAAGTTGAGTAGAAGACAAAGTTGTCAAGCATCTGTTTTCTGAAAAATCAATATTCCATGAAAATAACACCTGGGAAAGGTGGTACCTTTGAGCAAAATTATCAGAAAACAATAAATAAAATCAGTGTTGAGCAAAAAGAAAATGAATGTAAAATTCATAAATGTGAGATGTGATGGAGATTTGTGGAACAATTATCTCTATTTATTCATAAGTCACACAATTAAATGCAACTTACTCCCAAGTAAGCATGTTTAGGATTTCAATCTATACCAACAGGAGATTGGTGTAGTTTTCAAGCATACACTAATTAGATTTAAATCATAGTCACACTTCACTGCTATTCTCGAATCCACATTTATTAAATGACAACACATTTCTTTGACATCAAATAGAAAGAAAGCACCCATAGAAAAACAAATAAAACTATTGATGAATGAACTAAAGCAATTACAAATTAACAAAGGGGAAGAATCCTCTTTTGGACATAGAACAAATGATTAATACTATTTTAAACATCTACATTTAATGGAAGTTAATACTTACAAGTATCTGCATTTTACCAAACAGAAATATTTTGAAAAGGGCAATAAAACCAGATAATCCACTGATTTATCAGTTTAGGAAAGTACAAGAAAAAACAACTAATACTTCTGTTTGAGATGGCAATACAACAGACATTTCAAAAATAGAGGAAACAACAAACTGCTAAAGATTATTGTTGATTATATAGCAAACAGATATCAAATACAGAACATATTGAAGACCTGAAACACAATGCATCTTATAAAGTTTGCAGAAAAACAAAAGGAAGCAGTTGCTGAAGAATACAGAAAAAAACCTAATACAAAATTTGAAACTGAATTAGACTCTGGGACAAGATGGAGTTACTACAATATATTATAAGACTTTCCAAGAAATTCTTGATCAAACTCAGGACATGAATGATATTCAATGACATCAAGCAGTTTCTTGCTCTGAAAAGATAGTTCTAAAATCTCTTAAATTTAAAGTCAGGAAGGACCCCACTCATCCAAACTCATATAGGCCTATTTTGTTACTTACATGAGAATACAATATTTCTAAAAAGACTAAACGGGCTTTTGATACACTCTGAGCAGAATGGATTCCTGAATAGAGATATATATGAAGGGTAATATTATATATATTTTGAAGGCTATTGACAGTATAAACTAGAAAAGTAAAATGTGTTTATGGTTTTTGTAGGCGTAGAGAATGTTTTTGGTCATTTGTAATGGCCCTTCATATTTACAACTCTGGAAAAGAGTAACTGTGGCATGAACTTTCTTACATGGTTGCAGAATATTTATAATGAACAAAGAACCAAGATATTTTATGTTAGCCTTTTTTTGGCTTTCCTTCGTTCCCTTTACCTTTTCCCTTTCCCCATTCCTCCTCCCTCCCTTCCTTCCTTCCTTCCTTCCTTCTTTCCTTTTTCTTTCTCACTATTCTTTTCACTGTTTCTGATAGTTGCAATGGTATGGCCATTTATCAGATGGTAAAATCGTATTGTTGCTCCCTACTACCACCTCTAATCTCCCATGATCCATTCTACAAGGTCAGCTTTTGACTGGTTCTGGCTTCCATTGCTAGCTAGGTGGGTATGCTTTTGAAATTAAAATCAATTATTTCATTTTATAAGAATTATACTGAGAAACACAGGGAGCCTTGAAACAGTTTTGGAACTGCCACTTTATTATAGTGGCAGTTTACATTGCAGCATTCTAATTCCCCATTGATTTCACATCAGGTAAGACATGCTGCTTTATTGGCTTCAAGGAAGGTGTCTGCAGCCACATTGACCATCACACCAGGATCCCAAACTGAAGTAAATTACATGTACTTCTATTAGGAAGAGCTGGATTGAGCTCTCAGCAAAGAACAAAGAAAATTTGCTATGAGACTTGAATTTCCTTTTCTTTTTCTTGAAGCAGTTGTAAAATAACAATATAATAAGCTCCTTTTATGAGCTCCAAATCCATTTCTTGAGCTTTGGGATGAGATGACAGGAAGATGTGATAAATAAAATTAACACGCAGAATGAGACTTTATTTCCAACAAGTATCTAGTATGCATCAAAGGAATGGTCCATTAATCATCTCAGCTTTACAAATGAGGTTTAAGAAATAGACAACTGCATGCCCATATTTCATCACAAAAATGGCAAACAAAAGTAGCTGAATGATTCTCAGAAGGTCTTCCTGCAATACTGTAAAAGAAAAACGTCCACATTTCAGTTGAAATTCAATATATGTTGGTCTGAAAATGATCCGCAAAATATAGTTTTGCGGTTGGTTTTATACCAAAGAACAATAAATAATAATAATACAATAGAGTGCTCCTATTAAAGTGATTTTAGGTAGGGGGAGGTAAAATGTTGGAAGAGGAATTAGTCAGAAAAAGAAAACTCAGGTTAGATGTTTGAAAGCTCCCCTATGATTTAATCCTGCCACCACCTCCCTGAATATACATCACAAGGCTAATATGCCTTTTGGTTTAGCAGTCTAATAATAAGATAGTCTTTACCAATCTAAGCTAGATATACATAGATGAAATACTACTTTCATCTATAAATATTCAATCATATGCATAAGTAAACTCTTTGGTTCTTAGCCTGGTTTTGAAGAATATACCTGATACTGGACCAGAGAGATAGGATATTGCTGTATTATTCACTTGTTCCCTATCAACCATCCTGACTGAGCTAAGTAGCCTTAGTGGTGGTGTCAAAGAATTGAGTGTGATTCAAGGTGGTTTCAAAATCCATGCTAAAGTCCTCTAGTCTAAAGGAGCCAGCTCAGAAATTCAGGAATATTATAACAATGGAACCCTTTCAATACATTTTTGACTCGATGCATAGGATCATAGAACATCCCTTGGACCTACTTTTTGTGACTGGACAGAAAAAAGTGGGTGTGGATTTGCAGAGGATTTTGTACCCATTTTGCATGGACAGCTCACATACCAATGAAGTTTAGATCAGCTCTCTTCAGGTGCAAAGAATTCATAAGATACAATATGAATTCAAGGAATTCCAATTCTCAGGAAAATGTATTTGTCTATCAAATTTAAATGACCACACATCTCACAAATATGATTCAAGGCAGTGTACAATAAACAAGTAAACACATTCTAGCAGATAGGACAGGTAATCCTGTCAAGGCCTCAATAAAGTTATAGTAAGAACAACAACAATAGTATTAACGTTTATCTACAACAGAGAAAATAATATTAAGTAAGACCAATAGAAGTAATACACATTAAACAATTATATATACAACACATTCTACTTTGAATAAAAAATTCAACCTTGATGACATGGAATTATTTTGATCAGTAGAAAGTTGGTTCATAAACAGAAAGTGCAAATGTGTGTTCCATCCATAGTTTTCGATCAGATACACTATAGCAGGGGTGTCAAACTCAAGGCCCGGATGCAGGTTCCAGCTCACGGGGTGCTTAGATCTGGCCCACAGTGCTTCTGCCAGCAAAAATGGAACTCAGGAGGGCGCTCCAAGCTCCATTTTCACTGGCAGAGGATTGCAGGAGGCTGTCACAGCTGAAAATGGAGCTTGCGAGGGCCATGGGCAGCACTTCCAACTCCGTTTTCACTGGCAGAGGGTTGCAGGACGGCAGTCGCAGCCGAAAATGGAGCTTGGGAGCCAGTTTTCACTGGCAGAGCGCTCAGGCCACTGCAGGCACCATGACATGAGTGACATTAATCTGGCCATGCCCACCCCAGGCCCCCAAGGTCAAACAAAACCTTGAGGCAGCCCTCAATGAAATTGAGTTTGACATCCCTACACTATAGTTTTTCCATCATAGTAAAACAACTTTCTCAGTTATCACTGAGAATATACCAAAGGTCATTATACTTCAATAGGTTCAAATTTTCTTAATACGATTTATTACCCCATTCACATATTTGACTTTTATTTCTTTAACTCTCTATTTATACATTTATGAAGTTTAAACCCAAATAGTGTCAACATAAAGCAGACCCAAAATATATTAATCAAGGTCCTTTCTGACATAACCATCAACATAGTTTCCAACATGCTATAGTTGAAACCCAAACTTTGCTATACATTATCTAGAATATTCAGTAGGCTCAGAAAATAATCTTTAACATTTCTTAAAAATTAAGCATTGTTTAGTTAAAATAAATAGTATGTTACTATTTTAAACCACCTGCAAATTAGTTAATTTAACTTACTTGTTGTAAATGTGTGTTAATTGTGAATAAAAACTTCAAAACCTTTTCCTAACGACACATTATTAATAGTTTAGGACCTTCAATTGCAACTAACACAGCAGGACCAAATACTAAAGTCAAAAGATGTTTTAATTGAATATATTCCCATCAGCACCTTCAAATAGCACAAATAGTCTTTTTGCAAAGACAATTTCAAAAAGAAAAATAGCAATAATCTGGCCCACATTTCTGTTGCCTTCACTTGCCATGAACTCCCCAAAAAAAATTTCCTGTAAAGTTAAGGTCTCGATTGTTCAATAATGTCAACTTCTCCTGAGAATGTACATTGAATTTCTATTCCCTTCCTAACATAGTCCAAATGTATCTTGCAGATTTAATTAAGGAAAAACTATTGATTATAGCTAAAACAGGAACCAAGTAGTTACAGATGCAAAATAATAACATTCTTCTTATGCCTGGAATGATTTTGAGGTAATTTATTAATTACTGGAAGCAACAGAAGTCAAAATATAAACCCAGAGATATAACTGTAAAGAGGGAATATTAAAGTCCATATCTTCATATTGAAAAACCCTAATTTTGATTTGTTCTGTTTTTTTTAATCTAGAGATCTGATTAACCACTCTTTTTTTTTCAATATCAGATCAATCTGTTTAAAATATTTTACTGTTGTAGATAGATGAAGATGGAGATCATACCACATTTACCACATTTAAATGCAAGGAGCTCCTTCATCACAGGAAGCTCTTCCAGGCTGGGTGGCTTTGCTGTTGCAGCCACCAAATCTAAGGTTCCTTTGGAGTTGTCTGAAAAGGCTCCTGAGAGGCTTTTTCCCTCACATCATGGGCCCAAAGCTGAGAAGCAGCTTTAAGATTGACCTGCAAGGTGCTGAAAATGGCCAGCCTGGGAGCTCCAACAGCCTGAATTGCTTTCTCTCTGAAATTTATGAATTAACTGTGAATGTGATCTAAGTCCCAGAGCTCAATGTAACAGCATTGCCCAAAAAGCATTAACAGTTGTTAACCTAATCTTGCGTAGCTTCTTTTCCAGTAATATTGAACTGTAAACTAGGGCATACAAAATTTTTGCTAGACCAATTCTTGAAAACAGCTCATCTGTCTGGAACCCACACTACATATCGGACATTAACACAATCAAACGAGTCTATAGATATTTCACAAGAAAAGTCCTCCACTCCTCTGCTCATAACAGAATACCTTATGCCACCAGACTTGAAATTTTGGGCTTAGACAACTTAGAACTTCACCATCTTTGGTCTGACCTAAGCATAGTACATAAAATTATCTGCTACAATGTCCTACCTGTCAATGAATACTTTAGCTTCAACCACAACAATACATGAGCATATAATAGATACAGACTTAAAGTGAACCGCTCCAAACTTGATTGCAGAAAATAAGACTTCAGTAACAGAGTTGTTAATGCCTGGAATGCACGTTTCTTCCCCAAACCCCCAAAACTTTAACCTTAGACTGTTGACCTCACCCCATTCCTAAGATGTCTTTAAGGGGCGTGCATAAGAGCACCAGCATGCCTACCGTCCCTGTCCTAATGTTCCCTTTTATTCGTATCCATTTCATGCTTGATGAAAATAAATAAATAAATAAGAAATAAAGAAATTAGATGGGCTTCTTTGGGTATGTGATATACAGCCTAGCTTCTCTTTGTTGCTCTGAATCCTGTCTGATTGGCTCCGCTAAAATTCAGGGTGGGAGGGGAAGAGAGTCACCACTTAGAAACTATTTCTATTTTTGTAGTTCTCTTCCATTTGTTTTACCTCTAAATTAAAGAAGTTTCTGAAGATTTTGATGCGCTATGGATCAAGACATGTTTTTCAGACATTGTTGATACAGTGTTCTACAGTGTAGAAATGGATGGAAGCTATAGATATATAGAGACTACAGGTCCTTCCCCCCCCCTCACCAGATATGTATTAAAAATAAATAAATGTAAATGGATTTACGAGGAATTTGAGAAATGAAAACTATGAAGGATGTGAGAAAGGGAGTATCCTCTTTTGCCCTTCACCACAAAAAGTTACTAATTCCCAGTTATGAAGAACAAAAACAAAAAACAAAACCAGAAGGAAAAGTTCAGTACAGTAGTCTCTAGCAGCGTCCAAAACTAAGCTACCATATTTCTGCTGTAAAACTCTGAATTACCACTAGATGGCAGCATGTTGCCTCTTTCCTGCCATCCAGTATTTGTTAAACTGTCAGTCATTCTTCGAAAACAAGTTATACAACAAACAGGAAACATTTCATTTCCAGGAAGAATTCTTGTACAAACTGAGTGCTCTTCCCCCCAACCCCGGTTTTCCCCAAATCTCAACAATTATAGCTTTCCATGGTAAATATCACATCACTTCAACCTACAAAGTCCTGAAAATGATATTACACAAAATCAATATCTCTGCCAAATACAATATGAAAATGAACATTTCATTCTGTGTTGATTAAATTTCCCTCTATTGCCAGAACTTTATATCTTTCCTTAAGCCTTTCCTTTGAAAGGTGATCTCCGGTCCAACCCAAATATTACTATATATATACAGAATCTGGCTTTGGACCCAAGGCTGAAGACCATGGAGAAGAATAGCTATGTTGTTTTCAGACAGAAAACAACGTGCTCATCGCCACCATTTGTCTTCCTGTTGACCACGAAATGAGATCTAAATTTCCTACTGTAAAACTCAAATATTTTTCCCTGGTAAAAATCAGTAGGATATAAGAATGGAGTTGCTGATTCCAGTTTGAACAATGATTGTTTATAACTGCTGCGGATCACCCACAAAATTAGACATTTATAAATCAGACCGGTTTTTCAAAAATCAATATGTTAATATGGATAACTCTGCTGGTATTAGGGAACTGGACCCTTGTTGCAAACACTTTCCTTTAAAATACGCTAAAGCTGTTTTCATGTAAGAACCTAATCTGATTTCATTTTTCCAGACTGCTCATGCTATTATTACTATTGGTACTGCTGCTACTGCTACTTTTATACGACAGCTGTTGTTAATAATAAACCTATTTGAAATTAACCTTGGGCTATGTGCAAAAATCCAGACAACCACTAGATCAGGAGTCTGCAACCTTAATCCCTCAAAGAGCCACAAAGATCCTAACTGGAAACTCCCTGTTGAATTCTGGAGCCAGCCGGAAGTCCGGTTCCCCCACCATAGAGTCTCCTCCTAGTGCTGTGTCCTTTTTCCTCTACTTGTCCTATCCAAACGCCTATCAATTGTGGGTCTCTATGCTCGTGGGGCCCACGGGCAAATGCGCATCAGGCCCATGTATTAAGACAGCCCTGGTTTCATCCCTATCAAGCATCAGCTCAGTCATCTTGCAGTTCTGGACATAGATTGCTTCAACTCTTACCCTCAAAACGACACTATAGAGCACTGCAAACCAAGACAACTAGACACAAGAACAGTTTTTTTCCTGAACGCCATCACTCTGCTAAACAAATAATTCCCTCACCACTGTCAAACTACTTGCTAAGACTGCATTA
>JANHFT010005293.1:98734-110937 GCA_032467955.1 Pseudoxenodon macrops | reverse complement strand
GCAACAACACAGCCAACCAATCCGCTCACAGCAACAAAGCCAACACCTCCCACCTCCCCAGTATTTATAGAGAGACGACAGCTCCGATCACACTTTGCTCGCAGAAGCACGAAGCCGAAAGCACCAGCCTGAAGATGATATAAACATAAACATATATATATATATGTTTTCATAGGTTTTCACGGGTATAGGTATGCAAGTCTTGGCATATTTGGGTCTTTTATATATATATAAGCATGCATGGGGCTTGACCGTACATTGTAGTCTTATATATGTACTTTGCAGTCTGATGCATTTTAATTTAGATGAAGCACCTTAATATGTGCTATCTTTTAATATCAGTGAAGAGATTCCAGCACTAATATTTCATTACACTGAAGATTCTTTAATAAATAAATAATTACACTTAAGTTCCTCTCAGACATTATTGCTGCTACTACTTCTCCAAGTAGGGTTACATTCACCCTTGTTCTTAATATATCTAAGGGTATTAAGTTGAGTTAAATGTAAGTCATCCTGAGACCTTAGAGAGAGACATCATGGAACCATCTCTAGAATTCATGAAACTTCAGAATATGACTTTTAAATAACTGGAAAGCAAAGTTTACAGATTTAAAACAAAGATAAACATATTAAAAATTATTAAAATTCAATTTCTTACAATTTTATGTACTCAATTAACCTGCCTTTAGCATTGTTATAAATAACTCAATTTGAACATTCCTTATACTCCTTCCTTCTCCTATTTTCCCCACAACAGCCCTGTGAAGTGAGTTGGGCTAAGAGAGATAATAAATGATGTCACCCAAGTAACTGAAATAAGGCAATTTTACTATAGATATGTGTGTGTGTGTGTATGTGTATACCAGAGTTGACAACAGGTTTAGAACTTGCCAGGTTCTCTTTCCCCCCCAAGTAAAGATATTATTTCCATGTCATAATTCTCAAATAGCAGTTCTAGCTGTTAGTATCAAGTCAATCTTTATTAGGATTATCTTGCAGAGATCCCAAGATAACAATGCCTTGATATAATTTTAAAAGGTTTTTTTTTTTTAATAAACTGGATGGCTTAGAATTTAGACATTCAAATTTAAGTACGGTATGTTAAAAAGCAATGTTTTTTTTACTTGTAGACTTATAGCAATAGACTTGTTTATTTTTCCATTATGAACTATGTAAATATTGCTAAAGCATAATCTTATTCCAGAGAATCCCAATAGCAATCCAGAGCAATTTTGAGCATGAGTTCTTTATATGTTTGAAACATTGTTACATCAAATAAAGCAACTGCGGCAGAATCTGCAGCATCGGTGGGGGACACTATATATTTCCCCGGAACAGACCACTCAATCCATATATACTATAAAGAAACAAAGTAATGTCATACGAATTCCGTCCCCATAGATCAGAACAAACCGTAATGGAAATCTTCTAATTCGAAGATTTCAGATAAATTCCAACTCATATTTATATACTCTCCACTAGTTCAATGGGCACAGGCTACAGTGTTGCCTTTAAAAGTTTGTCTACATTAATTATCTCTTTCTATATCTTGAATTGTTTAGAAAAATGAGATGAGAACTTATCCAATATAGAATGTTCAATAAGACATCCAGTTTTGCAAATGGTTGCTTAGCAAAGCTGTGCAAGCCATACATAAAGAGGAAAATTATAAAAGCCCCACTAGATGGACTGTGCTGCAGTCTATTCTTCATTTACACCTAGCCATTCTAGGGTGCCCTTTTCCCATTATTATTAGCACTTACTATCTTAGACAAATCTCCTTTCGGTGCCCTGATAAATTTAATGGAAAAATCTTCAACAAATACATTCTGTTCACTTATATTTTTGCATTAACTCAAATTCCTGGTACCTTTAGATGTTTTTAGCAGGCAGTTATTCCAGATGTTACCAATATCCTGAGGCAGTACCTCTCGTTGGCTTACAAAAATAGAACTATACCCAATTTATTTTGGCCACAGAATGATTTAAGCCTGAACGTAGATAAAAATTGAAGAAACTACACTAGTCAAATGCAGGCAAATTCAGTTGATCGTTTATGCTTCCTGGGTTCATCCTATAACACTGTTTTGACAAAGGAGGGGGAATTACAATGAGTCACCATGAGAAGAACTCGAACAACCAGTTCTTGAAGTGGGGAAAAAAGCATATTTTAGAATTTTCTTAGAGTTTAATGGAAGGCTTTTAAAGAACTCACCGATTGTAGTGCTAACCATTTAAGTAAAACCTTGGGAACCAGGAGGTATGGAAAACGCTTAATCCGTTTCATTGGCCTTATCGCCATAATTTATGAATTTAAGAGACTTTCTTCCTGAGTTTTTTCTCTGTTTGATTTGAGTGTGCAAATCTGTGTGCCTATGCAGATGACATAGTTTAACCCTCCCAAACCCGTCTTAAAAACCTCTTTCCAGCCAATTACTACTGCAGAGGAAAAATGTATCTTAGTTAACCCAAAGTTAGGGTTTTGAGAAAGATCTAAATCTATTTGATTTACACAGAATAAACTTGTTGAACAGTGCCATAAATATATAAATACATATTTTCTACCTTTGCAAAGCAGTGGCTCAAATTCTGCATGGTATGTCTGTTAACATTACTACTCACCATCTCTGTGCAGTGATAATTTCAGACTGAAATCAGTCTCTCTATACTAATCAGATTTTTGTCCCCTCACACTTCCTGATTTTACAGCAAAGCAAGGGGAACCTCCCTCCTGCCATACAGCTCCACAGGCCAGCTGTCCAAATTGCTCCTCTTAGATCGTTTTGTTACAGCCCCACTGAACATAGTCAGACTTAATTCTTCATCGGGGCTTATGTTTTCTTCCACTGGAGAAAAATTTATTATTTTAATAAATAGGTTGGAATTGCCATTATGTGCATGATTTTCATTATGAGATACACTGTCAGAAAAGAAAAGAAAAACCAGGCAATTCCAGAGTGAATAGATAATGCTTACATAGCAAAATGCTCTCATCAGCAATTCTCTAGAGTTTGAATACTGTTGCAAAGCTGCACAGTCCAAGGATTCTGCAGAATACACACTGCCTGGCATTGATTAGGAACCCTGCGTGAAGGCTGGGAGCCGTCTGTCACTGCTGGAATTCCTCAAAAGCAACGTCAGTCAATGCAGCTTTATGAATAAAATCTGGCACCCGGCAAAATTATTCTGCTTTTGGCAAGCCCCAGTGGATTTATTTTCAGTTATCCTTCTTAACTCCTCTGATTACTTGCATTTTGTAGAAAGGCAGGGATCAGCAGAAGAGCAAAGTAGCAGGACATCCATTTACACTGTCTTTCTGTAAGTGGTGAACCCTCACATCAGGTGAACTTAAAGTCGGGCAAATAGAAATCTTTCTAAAGTGTCCGGCGTGCTGTAGCAAAACGTTTGAATCAAAGCTCCAGCTTCTGTTTAGTTTCAGTTCGATAGCCTTGATCTGTTAATTGAACAGCCATAATATTGTATAAAGAGTTGCTGGAAGACAGGCATGAAGGAACCTGGAAATATGTGTGTATTTAGTTCAATAGTATGACGCAGCCTACTACAAGTGTATCTTCCAGTTGAGAGCTAACTGAAAGAGCAGAAAAAGGCATTCTGTGACTAGATTCACACACTGCACTAAGCAATAATGTGTTCAATTTTGGCAGAGTTTGTGTCGATTGGGTAAAACAAGTCCTGGCTTTTAAATTATGGTTGTTTATGAACCCAGCCATTAGTTACTGCAACTTTTCCCAATCTGTTGGGATATTTATATGGGCTGGGCTTCAAATCTCAACTTTTCTAGTTAGCATTTGGACCCTAATATATCAGGAGATCTGCTTGAAGAAAAAGGGGTTAACACCAGAGTTTACTTCACAATTAAGGGGCAGCCTTTTTATATCAGATCAAACTATTTGTCCATTGTTCTTTGCTGAAGTTAGAGCAGGGATGTTAAACTCGTGGCCTACGGCCCGGATGCGTCACGTGTTGGCCACACCCACACCCGATTTAAGCGAAGGGGAGAAAAGTTACGATACGTCATGTGACGATGACAACATGAGTTTGACACCCCTGAGTTAGAGCATTCAACTTGTCCAGCCACCTTAGCTATACTTATCTATTATGAGAGCTGTAGTCCTGACTCAGGCCCCATTTCAAGAATGGGAAAGGATGGGCTAGTAGGACTAACAGTGGTTCTCACACACGAGATATGTCAAATCACTGTTACATGATGTTTAAACTGTTGTTGCTAGGCATGGAACTGGGAGTTTTCTTCATATAAAGCACATACTTTTCCATTGAGCTATTATTTGTTTCCTGTTATCTCTTGTACAAAGAAGCAAAACACTTGGTTCTCAAAATCCTTTTATGGAGCATTTTCAAATTCTCAGAATCCTTTATGCAGCCATCTTGACATAGTGAGTGGCTGAAACTACTTCTATTTCCTGCCTTTCAATCATGCTTCCCTCCTGAAGTATGGCAGATATTGCTGGGAATTAAAAAAAAACTTATTTGGTGAAATTAAATTGTATGATGTAATTGCATATTTTTTCTCATGCTTTGGCTTACACATCTGCCTCAAAGTGCTAACTGGGAACTCTGCCATCCATCTTGTTGTTTTCAAACAGATTGTTTAAAAAAAAAACTTGGCTCAACATTTGTAACATGAGTAAGTTTTGATCTGACGCTAAGTTAATTTTAGGTTGTTCATGAATTACCCAATATATACAGGGGAAAAACAAATCTTGGACTTGGTGAAGAAGCTAATATAAAATATAAGGTAAAGGTTCTCCTCGCACATATGTGCTAGTTGTTCCCAACTCTAGGGGGCGGTGCTCATCTCTGTTTCAAAGCCGAAGAGCCAGCGCTGTCTGAAGATGTCTCTGTGGTCATGTGGCCGGCATGACTAAATGACAAAGATACACGGAACGCTGTTACCTTCCCATCAAAGGTGGTCCCCATTTTTCTACTTGCATTTTTACATGCTTCCAAACTGCTAGGTTGGCAGAAGCTGGGCAAGTAACGGGAGCTCACTCTGTTACGCAGTGCTAGGGATTCGAGCCACCAAATTGCCGACCTTTCTGATTGACAAACTCAGCGTCTTAGCCACTGAACCACCATGTCCCTTAATATAAAATATAGGGCCACCCTAATGCAATTTAGGATTGTAAAGTTGATGTAACTCTGCACATCGATATTCCTGCTCAAGGTTCATTAGAGGAAGAAATGACAGGGAGAAAAGAGTTTGTCTTCATGACCTGTGATCATAAAACTGAAATTTTAGAGAGGGTCAAATGTAAGCATAGCACTAATCCCAGCTTCTATTGTGATTAGTGTTCAATGTTCTATGTAATAAAAACTTTTTCATTCAATACAAGATACAGATCACTGGTTTTGGCAAATTGGAAATACTGAGTTGTTCCATGCTAAAGATTTAAGAAAAAGAATATACTGAATTGTTCCATTTTTAGTGTGGGACTTTAAGGAATTTGGATACCAACTTTTTGTTAAAGCAAACCACTTATAAAAGTGAAAGTTTATAATATTATGGTAACAACAGCCACATAACTTTAAACAGGAATCTTTAGAATAAATAGGAGTTCCAGTAGAAAATTTTAGAACCCAAATGCAGAAACAAACCTTCCACAAAACAATTGAAAACGATGAAAAAGAAAACAGGATTATAAACTCATGTATTATATACTGCTAAGGATAGGATAGAATAGAATAGAATTCTTCATTGGCCAAGTGTGATTGGACACACAAGGAATTTGTCTTTGGTGCATGTGCGCTCAGTGTACATAAAAAGACAAGATACATTTGTCAAGAATCATAAGGTACAACCCATACTGATAGTCATAGGGTACTCTGATTCAGTTCAGCTAACAGTGCCTCAATGCTGTCTCAATCATGGACATATCTCGGCCCCAACTCAATCCTGGCAAGTGCTATTGGTTCTTTCCCCTTCCAGACCCAGATGAGGCAGCACTTCTGTGGACAGAACTAGTATACAATTTGGGGGTTCTCCTGGATCCTTGGATCCTACTTTGAGGAACAGGGGGCAGCCAGGCTAGGGTGGGGGGACTTTGCACAAATTGATCTGATGACCAGTTGAGCCCTTTCTCAAACCAGGAAGCCTTGCTTACAGTCACTCATGCTTTGGTCATTTCCCATTAGGATTACTGCAAAGGTGCAATGGTGTTGCCCTTGAAGACCACTTGGAAGCTATAACTGTCCCGAATGCAGGAACACGCACAGTGCCCCTCGGTTTACCCATATAACACACTGCTGTACAAGCTGCACTGCTTCCCAGTTTCATCCCAGGTGCAATTCAAGGCACTGATTATTACCTTTAAAGCTCTATAAGGAACAGAATCAAATTATCTGAGGGATTGCCTCTCCCCAAGGACAGCTACCAATCCTACCAAAATTAGATAGGGTGGGAATGTTCATGTTTAATGCTTCCCTTGGACATTGCCATCTCCTGGGACCTAGGAAACCCCTGTCCTATGAAGTCCTATGATCCTTTCCTTTGAAAGGATCTATACTCCTAGTCTTCCATAAGCCCCCAGCCTTCCCCCTAAACACTGGATTGGGATGAAGCAGATAAGAGGATTTAATGAGGATGTGGGAAATTTAACTTTGATGCCATGTTTTCAGCATTAATGGTTTTAACAGATGTATATTTTACTTTTTTTAGCTAATATTTTAATTGTTGACTGGAAGATCGACAGCTATATACACGTAAGAAAGAAAAGGAAGGGGGGAGGAAGATGGATGAAAAATTAGAGCTAGGTTACAAAGGAATCAGAGGAGAGAACAGCACAGGAAAAGGGAAGAGTAAAAACACCCTTGAAAGCAATTAGCACAGCTACTTTGATTCAACAGCACAGATCAAAATGGCATTAGTTTAAAACAGTGAGTGCCTTCCTTCTCAGCAGATAAGCAGAATATACATCACAATGAAATAAAAAACCACAACCAGACAGTTCACTGCCTCTGTTTGACTGGCATGCTCCTGTGCCTTCACTCCTGTGCCTCTTTGCTTTTGCTTTTTCTATTTGTCAGCTCAAATGGTCTTTCTCACTTCTAATTAACAGAGGTCAGTTCTTTATTTAATCATTGTTCATGGCCACCCAACTTGCAAATTAAGAATTCTTCAGATTACATTCTGCCCCCCCCCCCAGGTCTGGGGTGTGGATGTTTCTAATATGCTGTGCAATGAGGGTTGACATACATGACTCATTTAACTTCTCTGCAATTTCCTTCACTGCCTTTGGTCTTCTTTTGCTCAACTAACAAAACCATTTAATTTCCACAGAGCAGAAAGACCCATTATATTCTTCATTACTGTGCTTCTTCCCAGTCTCTCCATTTGACTATTTATTGCTATGTAACAATATATTATGTAGATATAGATATCTTCAGCCTTCCTGCAGATCCATCGCAAGCTTGAAGGCCATCTTCCACGTTTCCTTCCATCATTAACCTCTTTCCAACTTATTGCGGAAAAAAGTTAATGTGCTAGGTCCCACTCCATTGCGCACAGAGATGCCATTAAGCAGGAACAACACAAATGAAAAGTTTCCTTCTTTATTGTGTTAGACGGTTGCCTTGTAAATTATTGAGATATGTTTTGTATAGCTATTTGTCTGGGACACAATGTTCATCCTTTTTTCCAGGAATTAAATAGCACGTCTTTTTATTATTATGACATCTCTAGCAACAAAATTGGAATTAAGAAAATACACATAGAAAACAAATAATAAGTAATTTAATTGCATAGACCTACAATTACTTATTTATTACTTCTCAGCACTTTATTGGGATTGAGGTTGGGAATAAAGTATGAAACGTCTTCTAAAAATCAGTTTATGTGTGAAGACATTGATATAACAAAATATGCTCAGCTGAAATTTTCTTACATGTCCTAAGTTCATTTTTAAAAAGCTAGGTGGAGTTTTACAGGTACTTCTAAAGCATCTTCATCTCCTCCCCCTCCCCCGTGTGATCTGCACATGGCTGTATTATACAGTGGTAGAAGCTGAAGTAGAGCAAATCTGACTCAACACACACAATCTTTCTTTTTCCTTTTTCCTGCAACTTTGACTTTCAACCACTCTCACATGCCACATAGACCCTGGAAGTTCACTGAGCACAAATTCTTGGTTTGCCATTTGTGATGCATTTCTAGGATGTTCTCTTGTATATATAATCTGATGCCTTTTTTATGGGCTGTCCCATTTCATGTTGAGACCAGTAAGTGTGAGATCATCCAGTTTGAATGTTAATAGGAAGAGGCTGGATCAGATTAGTATCTTCTGGCTATGGTATTGGAAAAAAGACATCATGTGTCTAGGAAAGTTTACGCCACCAAGAAAAGGCATACAAAGTAATAACATGTCAAAGTTATATTATGTTTTTCCTGGGATGGAGAAAGTCTGTTAGAGAATGATTTTTGCCAGGTAGTATTAGGTTCAAGCAATATGTAATTATGTGATGCATTTTCTAATCTTAATAAAAGCTTTCCTTGAATAAATCTCCTTAATTAACTGTTGGCTCAGAAGTACTTATGTTAATGTACTTAGACCTATGAAGCACAGTTAAGATGCCTGTTGCTGTTCTCCTTATAGTAGCACACTCACATTTTTGAGCAGTGAAATTGCTTTCTACTCCCGCTGAATATATGTCTTTTCTCCCTGTAGGTCAGATTAAGTTTTCTAAAATTAATCTTAAAATACTTACAGTTGTTTAAGTAACTCTGTTCATTAGCCATGGTCTATTTTGTAAGATATGGTAGATGTTGAGCAGGAGTGCCAGATAGTTATTATTAACTCTGATAGCTCCATAGAACTCTGATAGCTCCATGATGCTGAGAGGGAATCTGGTATGGAGGGGATGTTGTGGGTCACCATATGGGTCAGACGCTGCTTTAAAGTTTGGCTTACTACTTTTATTAAAGAATCTGGCAAGCCCTATGGGAGGCTGTTGTGTTTTGCCGGTCTCAGGTGTGGTTGGTAGAAATAAAGATAGAGTCCAGGTATTTGCCTTGATAAGATGTACACATTTTTTCAGCTGAATAAAGACGGGTCCCTCAAAGCAAGAGGGAACCCCAAACACACTGTGGCACATGTATGTATATGCTTGGTAAATTGTTTACTTCATCATGCAGATAAGCTGGCATTCTATAGATAAGATAAAGAAGTACAGAAATAGTCAACCACCTCCTTTGATGGCATTTGAAGGAGATTGGGTGGTACCTCAGGGATATTGGGTGTTTCCTGCGGAAATTTCCATGCCCTTGAAGGCCTGCTGAGGTAACAGTGCCAACTGCACATAGGTTCTCTCAAGGCTGTCATTAGAATTATTAGATTCCTGATCAACGGCTGGGTTGAGTGCAACTTGGTTTGTTCCAATACATATAATTGTGCTTTTACATTGCCTCTCTTAGTCTCTGCAAGTGTCTTTTTGACAGCTGAGAATTACATGAATAGATTCCAAGAGGGGATTGCTGTGCTAGTGTATTGCAATATCGTGTAGCTTTGATACTTGGCTACTTGCTTTTTCAATATGTTGAGGTGAGAGGGGAGTTGTTAACCAGCTGCTCTTCATCAGCAACATGTTCCTGGGCTTTCTTTAATTCCAGGACATATTTCTTCCAGATGTTTGGTGATATCTACAATATAAATCATGTGAAGCTGGTTAAGAAATATAGGATGCAGTGTTAATTCTTAAAGCCTATAAATGATGTAAATTATGAGTGTTGACTTCAAGGGACAAATCATTTTAACATCTACCTGAAACTTAAATCAATTTTAAGCCACTTCATGGGAAAGAGTGTTTTTCTCTTGCAGATATACATGAATACATATATTTATCAACTACATTTGTATAAAGATGATTATATGAAATTTCTTGATATTTATTAAAAAAAACCAACAGTTAAAACATCAACAATAATACAGTTACAAGTTAAAATATCTATGGTATACATTGAATAATTTATAATTATAAGTGACATAATCCTAATAATCTTGATGGAAGCATTGCCATCTAATCCAGCAAAAATAATAAAACAACAATTGCAATAATAATTATTCATGGTGAGTACCGGTAATTAGTTTCCAATTGTGTTTCAGATGAGTTCAGGTTTTTACTGTCTCCTGGAATTTTGTTAAACATGGGATAAATCTAATTTCTAAGAATTGGGACCATAACCAAAAAAAAAATAGCACTTGATCCTTCTTACTTCATGAAAGTAGAAAACATACTATGTTTCCCCTAAAATAAGACAGGGTCTTATTTTCTTTTGACCCCCAAAATAAGCGCTTGGCCTTATTTTTGGGGAGGTCTTATTATTTTTGAGGTGCAGGAGGCGGCGAGCATGGTCACCTCATGCCTGCTTCTGTGTTTTGGGGAGGTCTTATTTTCGGGGAAACTGGGTAGAAGATGGTCCATTTTCAAACGTTATCTACTTGTTTGTTTATATCTCATCTGTCCTCCAACAGTCTCATGGTAGTATGCCCAATTCTTCTCTGAGAGAGATTAGAATGAAAGCAATTGCAACTGATAAGGATGCAAGTGATTGTTACGACTAGGTATATCTGAATCCAGTTCTTTTTTAATCCAATTTTTGTTTTTGTTTTATATTTAAAAATAAATGAAAAAGCTGCAATGGTGCATTTAATAGTAAGTAGTAAAAACACCTAGGGAAATGGTTATTTCTTAAATTTTCAATGATTGTTACAATATATTACTTGTTCTTTAAAATATATGTTCAAGTACTGGTTTTAAATTTCTTTTCTACCAGACCAATGTTTTGCTCTTATGTTTTCAAAATACCAGAAAGAAATAGATATTTTTGTTAGCATTGACTGGGCATCATGCATCATGAGGTTTTATTGTGGTTTGGCACGGGGTACCATATGCACCCAGCCATTGTGATTTGTAAAGCACATTTGATGGCTTAGTGCAATATGTCAATCAGTCATACAGAACCACATAATTCAACACATTTTTTCCAGTGTGGGAGTTCTGAGACATTTATTAAGTTGAACATAGGAACCTATTATGCTGATTCTAACAGCAGGTCTTCTTTTTGTAGAATTTCTAGCTAGTAGCAGAACAATGCATGCAACTTTTGTTCTATGAACCCCAGCTAGGTAAATTGTAATGAAGAAATTTACAATTATTGCAGATTCAAAGTTTGAATTAACTCTATCAAAAACTCTTTTTGTATGAAGGTTGGTATAAGCTCAGCTAAAAACCTGGAGATGAGGTGCTCATCTTTTCCTAGTCTTTTTAGAAGTATTGAGAACACTTTCACTCCTTGAAACTTTAATTACTCTGTCAATTACTAAGAATAAAGCATTGAAATCTTTGCCATTGTGTGCCTATGTTGTCAATGTGAAGGGTATAACTTTGAGTGAAAAAGTACCGCTAAAATGCTGAAGCTAATATTATAGTGTGTGTCTTAATACAAAGGCAGGATAATGAAAAATGCCATTCTTTGTAGCAAATAGATTATACATTCATGCCAATTCAGTTAATTACAAGAAAAATAAAACTCTGTGACAGGGGTATACTTTTGTCATTTATTGTATTCAGAATTCACTAACAGGTTCTGTTCTTACATCATGTTTAGCTGGGCCAGGCAAGGGCTTGGATTTGAGAACACCAACAAGAGATTAGTGGACTTTCAAATAACCTTGGCAGAATTACAAATATCCCCAAACACGTCATCATATACAGGTTCAACTAACTTTTTCTAGTCACTTGTGTTGTGGGAACACAGACATATTTCTTGCAAGCATTGATGACTCTAAAGTGGACAAAACACCCAAGTGCTTCTTACACTATAATTAAAATAATCTTATGTATTCCAAAAGTAAATAAACATCAAGACTAAAGAAGATAAAGCCATAATCCTAAAACCTGAAAAGATTTCAAGGACTTGACAGAAGCTAGGCCAGTCCCAACTAGCCAGAAGAAAGCCCCCTGAATATCATGCAGGGGTGAAATCTAAAATTTCCCCCTACCAGTTCTGTGGGTGTGACTTATTTTGTGGGCGTGGCTTGGAGATCAGGTGACTGGGTCGGTTTGCTTTTACACCTTACACAGAACACAAAAAACATTTACACTTTTACACAACACAAAACAACACAACTGACTCAGACACCATGCAAAAGCAGCTGTACTGACTC
>JANHFT010005293.1:26991-49842 GCA_032467955.1 Pseudoxenodon macrops | reverse complement strand
TCTCTCTCTCTCTCTCTCTCTCTCTCTCTCTCCCTCCCTCCCTCCCTCCTTCCCCCTCCTTCTCTCTCGTAGACTTCCACAAGATTTATTTCATTGTATGCATTGGTCTTTTTCAGATGTTTATATTTTGCGGTACTCAGGAGGATACGTATGCTGTCTTCACTAACATTCTATGTTCATTCTGTGGAATTTCCTTGGCTTACTTTTATTGTTATTTTATCAGCCAGTTTTGGTATTGCATTGAAACAGAATCCTCTCCAACCTTGTTTTCTAAACTTTCCTCATACCGAGCAGCAGGACCTTATCCTGAAGCTTTATCTCTTTTTGTGTTGACCAAACCCCTACACACTCTTGTGCTACTGTCTCTGTTTATCGCATAAAAAAGTAGGGAAGAAGGGTCAGGAGAATGTAATTACTGACTCTGGAATTTCTCCAGGGCACCAGGATTAATGATTCTGCAGTTGTTAAATAGGAAGACTTTAATAATCTACTATAATACAGTTGATTTTACTGATAATGTACTGTTACTATCCTCACAGTGCCCTCTAATGTCATCCTGGAGAATTACTTTACCACATGTTTCGGTACAGTATTGATTCTGGCAACAAACCAAAAGCTTGGTCTATTTATAAGCAGGGCTGGATAAGGGGATTTTCGTGACATTTTGCAAGTTGAAAACTTCCCTTTGAGAATGTATTATTTGTAGTAAACATGCAAGACATAAAAGAAGTGAATTGTTTGGATTATTCATTCCAGGACAATGAGGTTTATGGGCCTATTGTATGTCAAACAACTAAAATGAATCTACAATTCCTAGTATTATTTTAGGCAGTGGTGACTAGAAATGGCAAAACCCATAGCCCCAACACAGTTGGAGAATTCCATCTTCAGGAGGCTGGTTTATATAGTCATATCACTTACAATACCTGCATAAAACATCAGGGCTCAAATCAGCCCAAGTTGCAAATGGGATAACCTCATTTCTGCCTATCCTTTGTCAGATGAGTCCAAAACAAGGGCAGTTTTGTCAAAGGACCTCAGAAAGACAAGTACAGGATGGCAAGATCCATAATCGGATCTGCTGTCCTGTGAAAATAAAGAAAAAATTAAGCAAGGGTAGGGTTAGAGTTAGAGTTAGGGTTAGGGACACAGCTTTGGCCAGCCTTGAATGACACCGTATGTTGGAATGGATGGAGCCAGGAAGAAAACTAGATTTGCTTTGATTATCCTGAATTTAAACTGAATTAAAACTATATACAGTTAATATCATTACTCTCCAATTATGTATTTACATATTTACCAGATAGGGAGAGACATTTTCTCCTAGATGTAAATTGATGGGAGACCTTATATTCTCTGATTGAGAATACTAGAAGCTAAAAGAAGATTTTTTTTGGAGACCAAGGTTTGCCAGAGAAGTGTAGATGGCCACGGACCTTGTATTAGGAAGGAGATCACTTTGAAGAAGAGCAGGAAGATTATGTCCTGTTTGGAAGGGCTGGGGAGTTTCAACTCTTTGTAACCCTAATTGGGTTTTCTCCCTTTTCCTTTTCTGTTGCATTATTCCATGCTTTGGTTATGTCCAGTTTTTTTTTTAACTCTTCTTTGCCCTTTCCATTCAGTCATCACTTTACTTTCTCTCTCTTTCTCTTTTAATTCCCAACTTTTGCCATTTTGCTGGAAGAAAGGAGCTGTGTGTTTCAATGTGTAGGTTGCGCTGTGTGATTTTGTGTGAATAGTGCACTTGTCTCTGAGAAAGAAGGGCACAAAAGAAAAGGATTCATTGGCTTGCAAATGGAGTACATTATTTTGCAGACTGTTCATTTCATTAATAATTAATTAATGCAATATTATTTGTGTGGAATGTGTTCCATGCAAACATTTGTTTATTTATTGGGTAGGCGATCTCCAGCAATGGATTCATGTAGAGTTGACATATCTAGATGGCCAAAGTAGGAAAAGCATTGAACAGCGTTTTGCTTTTCAGTCTCTTATTTCTTATTTATGGGGATCTCCTGAGATCTAAGGCCATCTTCCTTTTGGGTAAATGCCTTAAAATATCCTCCTCTTCTTCATTTTTTAGATTTCTAGGCCAAATTCTAAGACTTATGTTTTATAGTTTACCTCAAAGAATAAAGATTACAATCCTCCTTCTCCACTTACTATTCTGTCAAATGCCGGGGAAACCAGGAGATTCAGGCAGTTCAAATGAGTGTAAAGATTTATTACAAGCTTAAATTCTCTACAGGAATCTGAGCTACTAACAGTCAAGAGAAATGAGCGGAATTAAGAAAGCATGGTGGGCTTGACTTAGATCTCTTTTGGGGGCATGCAGGGACTCATGACTGATGATGCATTTGACTTCTCCCTCGTGCTGAACTAGTCATCTCCATATTCCTGATTAAGTTCTACCTCTACTCCCAAAGTCTCACTTTGCTCTGTGGGAGAAAGCATTGAATCCGCACATGACAGAAGTGCCCCCCTGGCCTCCTGAAAGCAGGTACGTCCCTGAAATTCTCACCTGATCCCACAGTGCAATTTATAGTCACAGTTTGGTTCCTCAGACTCAAACTGTTGCCATCAGAGAATGGAACTATTGCTTCAAGCAGATTTAAGGATGTAATTATACATAACAAATAGTCATCGATGCCATTTCCCCCCTTTTTCTTACAAAAGGGAGAATTTGCCCTATTGTTTCAGAAAGAAAGAAAGAAATATCTCATGGCTGCCATCAGCAGAGCTCTCAGAGCCACCCACTTCAATCAACTGCTGAAGGAGCCAATACTTAACTCTTGTTAATATTCTTCCCTCAACGGCAGAGCCAGCTACTACAGAAAAGGAGGGTGTGCAATGCTGCCTGTCAAATGGATGCCACCCGAAGCCTTCATGGAAGGGATATTTACATCCAAAACAGATACCTGGTAGGCTGGCTTAGAATTTTCTTTCCACTTGGTAAACCAACAGCTGCTCGGGGGGTTAAAATATCACTGCCCACATTTTTTTTTTTTGTCCAATAGAAACCGAAAAGTTCTTTAAGCATGCCTTTTTCTTCTGCCAAATAATATAGCTTGTCAAACAGGTGCCACAGTTCCTTGATACACTATAGAAGTGAGTAGATCCAAAGCCAACGACAGAGAACAGTTAGAAATCATGCAACATTAAGGACTTTGCAAGAATTGTCCTACTGTTTAGATAATTTTGCTCAGATTTCCGCAACTAAACCTGTGGTTTTATTTCTTGCTTTTCTGTGTCCAGGTCATTTGGAGTGTTGCTGTGGGAAATATTCTCGCTTGGATATATGCCCTATCCCAGCAAAAGTAACCAGGAGGTCTTGGAATTCGTCACAAGTGGAGGAAGGATGGATCCACCCAAAAACTGTCCTGGCCCTGTGTATGAAAATCTTCGTGCTCCATAAGCGCATGCCAAAGATTACATAGATTTAGTTTCTGATTTTTTTTCTGGCTATGTGTATATATAGTCAGTCAGATCCACATGCAGGGCATCTGTCTGATAAAACAAATAATATTAGAATCAAAGGGCTGTGATGTAGAGCAGGGGTCTCTAACCTTGGCAACTTTAAGACTTCCCAAAATTCTGGGAGTTGAAGTCCACAGGTCTTAAAGTTACCAAGATTGGAGACCCTTAATGTAGAGAACTCCTTTCCTTGGTACTAAGCAATCAGCATTCAGAGAGCATTGAAACTAAGCTGTTTAGGGAGTTTCTTATTGTCTAGAAATGTGTGGTAATTCTTCAGCACTTGAGTTCCTCCAGATGCCATTTTGTCTCAGAATCAGTATCTGGAATAACAGATTCACTATTCATTAGGACATCGGATGGCTGTTCTTGCTTGGTTCAAGAGATGCTCATTTTTGATGAATAGTCCCAGCCATCATAGGCCATCCTAATCAATAGATACTCTGTTATTCAAAGTTCTTATTCTAGTATTAATTAAATGCCTTTTCTTGTAAATAATGTAGATTTAATTTATTTAATTACAGGTAACTGTGTAAATGTATAGCATAAATAAGTACATGCTTCTAAGAAATAGCTAATCAAAGATTCCACATTTTTTTCTTATATAGATAGATGTTAGAGACCTAGTTTGTGTACTGATTAAGCATCAGTCTAGAAACCAGGAGATTGTGAGTTCTAGTTCAACCTTAGGCACAAAGATAGGTGGGTGACCTTGGCCCATTCACTTTCTAAGAAAATGGCAATGGCAAGCTATTTCTGAAAATCTTGCCAGAAAATGTCAGGGACTAACCCAGGCAATTGCCAGGAGTCAACTGTGACTCAAAGACACACACACACACACACATATGTTATTTGGGCACTATCCCAAATAACATCCCAAGCAATGGCTGAATGCCATTCTATTGTTATCATTCAAATTGCAGCTATGATGCTAATTGACGAGGATCAAAAATTCATTTTTGAATGGTAATATAAAAAATGTCATTGCAATACTGCTTCTTATGCTGTGTCAAACTGAATGCCAACCTAAATCTGTCTTTTAGTGCCATTTTGTCCTTCCACTGTTGTAGATATCGAATAATGACCCAATGCTGGCAACACCAGCCAGAAGACAGGCCAGACTTTGCCATTGTTCTGGAGAGGATTGACTACTGCACCCAGGTAACCATTTCTCTCAGGCTCCATCACTGTGTGTAACATGGTGCAGGAAAAGACAAAAGGGAAACATGCCAAGCCTACCAAATATAGTACACTGATAATGTCTTTTTCTCAAATTTCTGGGCTCACAGCCCTCACTTAGCAAGGCAAGTGGGCAATGCAAACAATTATTGAAAGAATAGTTCAAACCATCTCACAACCACATAAAGAATAGGCCATCCATATCTAAAAGGGATGGTTAGCTTTGACAGATACTTACCTGTGGCATTTATTGGCCTTCTTGAATAAGTCATATTTGCACAGACCTGTAAGTCTTCAGCACACCTGGTTCCCCCAAACTAGAGTAATGTTTTTTGGCTGCTAGTGCAGGCATAACATGAAGTCATTGTACTAGAAAAAGATACATACATTCTAGAAATATACTCCAAGTTCACATATACCCATCCCACATAATTTTCTCTTACATGTTTAATACACCCAAAATGTGTAAAAGTTTTAAAAAACAGAACCCAACATAATCAAGAGTATAGTTCTATCCCCAGCATGTTTCAAAGGCAGTCTTATCTTCTTTTAGATGGACTGATAATTGGTGGTCCTCCTGGTGCTGCAGATCAGAAGTACAGGGAAGAGCCTGTCTCTTAAATATTTCTTCCACCCAGTCCTAATATTGTATATCTGAAAAAAAAAGTTTTGTTTTGTTTTAATTAGTTCCTATCGTTTCAATATTCCATTAAATACAATATGCTGTTTAGCAATGGGGTTGATCAACCACAGTGAGATTGTGCACACTTCAATATATATTTGGAAAAAGTTTTTTGGATCATGCATCTTCTTAAGAGAAGAGCAGGCCTTCTCTGCTCTTCTTAAAGCAACTTAACTAGTTTCATGAGCCTAAGAAAAGGGTGCTGCTGTCTTGAGGAATCCACTGATAAACATGACTTCCACACAGAAGACATGGAATCCATACATTTTTTTTACTCATTTGAAAGAATAGTTTATCAGTCTTATTTTCTGCCTAACAGATTTATTGTGCAATTATGGATTTTAATATTATCAGGAAGATGAGGGAGAGAATATCTCTGGTTATGAACAAAAATGTATTATTCCACTAGTGTTTTAGTCATAACTAGAAGATAAATACATGTTGAACTAGTGTCTCTCCTTACCTATAGGATCCTGATGTCATCAATACGGTTCTGCCTGTGGAGTATGGTCCATGCATTGAAGAAGAAGAAAAGGTCCCTGTGCGTCCTGAAGATCCTGAAGCAATTCCTCCTCTGTTAGTGTTGCCGCAGCGAGATAAAAAGGGTGCTGAGCAGCTCCTGCCTTCCCCATCCTCTCTCCCTTTTGTCATTCCAGCAGGAAAAGCTCTCATGAAAGCAGCTGCTGTTGAGCCAATTACCCAGGCTAACATCCAGACTTCCCTAGAAGGGGGACATGTCAACATGGCATACACTCAATCAATTCCTGCAACAGAGCTCCACAAAACCCGGGGATCCAGAAATAAGCCTACCAACCTCTGGAACCCAACATATGGCTCTTGGTTTTCAGAGAAGCCAGTTGTCAAAAAGACTTCTCAGCTGGAAAACGAGGCGACAGAGCAGGAAGATTCAAGGCATGAAGGCAGCTGTACTTTGGGGCCCAGCATAATGGCTGGAAGGCTGCCAAGCTCTTCCCTTCTTCTAGAACCATCTTCACTTACAGCCAGTGTTAAGGAAGTGCCTCTCTTCAGGCTTCGCCATTTTCCTTGTGGCAATGTTAACTATGGATACCAACAGCAAGGCCTTCCCTTGGAAACCTCAGCCCCACCTCTGTGCCAGCAGTTACGAGGACCTTCACCTTAGGAACCAGCTCAATCAACCTCTAATCTTCTTGACTTTCTTCCCATGTGACTCGTGAGCCTTGGCACAAACTTCAGTGTCAACCATATAGCAAGCACGAGAACGGAACAAAATTCCCTTCTGTTATGTGCCAATCTGCTCTGAAGTGCCATCACCCCTGAAGCTTGGTTTTTTTTAAAAATCTCTTAATAAGTTTCAATTTATCAGTGCTCCTTTATATACACACACCTACACAATCACACCTTTAAACACTCATAACTCTCTGAGATAATAATCACTATTACAAGCAAGGCCCTGCCCTCAATTGCATAATATCACCTGCATGGTTGTTTGCTATGGCCTTTCCTGTGTGCTGCTTCCTCTTAGTTGTTTATATGCCATTTCAAAACTCGCTGGCCAAGTGTTTAATGTTTAGGGATTTTCTATACTGCCAAACAATATTTTGGATGTCCTCATAATTTCAGAGAAGGTAGGCAAATGTTGTCCTGTCAAAGGCAAAGTCACATAACATGGACTCTGAAAGAGCTCATACTCAAATAGCATCATAGCTACCACATGCATGCAAAACTATGGAGACCTAGCAACAGAATAGCTAAATGTGTCAATGTCACTCCTTTTATTCTGAGGTGGAAATTGCAGAAAGTCAAAGAACATGACCAAATGAAATGGATTACCTTGGCAAGGCAGTAAAAAACGCTCTCCTTTCCCCATCTATTGTGATCGTTGGTTGGCAACAGTTGAGCAGTTAAATCTAACACTTATCTTTCAGCATGTATTCATGTCATTGATGGATCTGCCAAAATGTGGCAGATGAGCAAAGGATTATCAAGATAGTAAAGGCCAGATTGCATACTACTGAAACTCTCATTATGTCACTGTCATTATATCATTGCTGAGGGCAAAGCTTGGCAATCAGAGGAAGAGAGTCCTTTGATATGAATATCAATTTTTCCAGGGTGTGAAGATACTAATTATTATAATATGCACAGTAGTCTAGAAACCAAGCCAAAGGCTTTTATAGAACAAGAATTTAGGAGAAAGGGATGTTAGAAAATCCTCACTGCCCATTTTTCAAAGCATATGTAATATATACATATACTGATAAATTAGGACTTAAAACAACAATTATAATAAAATTCAGCATTCCATTTGTGCCACAATCCAATATACTTCACAGCTTGTTAGAAATACCCATTAATTTGACTTGAATTGAAAAGGTTTATGAAAGTAACTTACTTTGTGATTAGTTGCCAAAATTGTACCTACACAGTACTTACCTACTGGGTGAAAAAATTATGGAGATGGCGATGTCTGTGATATGCAAATATTGATACAAATGAAGGTGTTAGCATTGTTCCAAGTAGGTAAACTAGCACATTGAGCCAAAGTTGCTACTCAGGTGTGCAACTTTCAACCAATTTTCTAGCTTAAGTGAAAAAAGTAGTATATTATGTGGTACTAGTAGTATTTTATGCTGACCGAATCTTTGCATCACTGTAAAGATAAATGAAGACCAATTTGTGCCTCCTGTCTTTGTTTTAAGATCCTAATAAACAAATGCAGCTATAGTTCTGTGCAATTTGCATTGCATAATATTAATTTCATTAGGCCTTATATGCAAATGAAGATGAGTGATCTTCCTCAATGAAAGCAAATATTATTGACTGTCAGTGGCTCTTGGCTTGCTGTAGTAACAGTTAATAGAAATTGCTCTGTAAATTAGGCAAATAGAAAATTTATTAACCTATACCATTGGCAGAATATCATTGTCCTGCCAAGAAATAATCAAGAATCTTAAAATATAAAGTGAGGCTGGCTTTCTCTCTGCTCTGAACAACCACTTATTATCATTTTTACATAGGCAGCCCCATATTCTGTAGTTGAGTCAGGGAGCTTAAATTAGTAAGTATGTGGGCTTCCTGCTTGACTTTTCTACTTGCACACAGCAAAAATCACATTGTTTGTGAGAATTGTTCCTTACACTGATAAGACCAGCAATTACCAAACCAGTCAACAGTCACATTCCGTCTTGCCTTCACAAGAGGGAAACAGCCAGCCCCCCTTAATTGCAAGAGCATGAGAAACTGGACAAGAGATTTTACCATACAGTAATTGCTTCTACACAACAGTATCATCTGAAAGAAAGACATTTACTGGAATAAGTATGAAGCTTCTCTCCTGAAAGTCTGGGCAAGAAACAGTTAATCCAAGGAACACATTTTTCAAATCCACCCATACATTAAATTACAAGGAAATTTAAGGTTGCAACAGAAGAATTCTAGCAAGTACCTTACTTTCAAATAAAATGTTTATATATAAGCAATTATGGTGGCAAAACTGCTACATATTTTCTCACACGCTTATTGTTTCAGAAGCAGTTTGCTCTCTTGTGAAGATGGGACAGAATGTACCAGATGATCATTTTGGTTGATGCTAATCTTATCACTGTGATTCCTGTTTCATTCAGCTCAGGATAATTAAAAGCAGAGTTCTGGATTCTGTAAAATACAGAATACAATACTGAAGCAGGTTGTGATGTTGCAGTGACTGTACCAAACCTCATGTCATAGCTTATTCGTGTACATTATGTAGCTGTGTGTGTGGTACCCTTGTTTTGTCTCTTCCATTAGCCAAGAACAGCACTAGCCAAGAATTTCTCTGGAATGTTAATTATAGTTTTAGTATCTGCCAGAATTCATAGAAAGCTCCACAAACCAGTAACCATCTTTAATTTCCCAGCAAAAGGTCCTCAATGGTTTGTAATTTTGCATCCTTGAAAAACATTATACTGAGATGTCGTTGCTTAAGATTATTGTGTATAAGATGGTAAGCCATATAATTCTCTGAAGAAATAAATTTATCTTGATGCTTGCAAAACTTACAAACCTCATTATAAAAAGTCTTTCCACAGCAGTTATTTATCGAGGACATAGCTGGAAAATTTTAATTGACAAGCCTGTTAAGTATCTAGCACAAGTGCATCATCAAACATTTAAGTTATGAATAGCAGAATAGCATCAAATGCTATGCCAGGGACAACAAACAGACAACTGAAGCTGTCAGACCATCATAAATACATAGGAATCATGCTGGTCTATATAGGAGTTTGTTCCCCAAGAATAATCCCCACCTGAGCAGAAGTCACTTTCAATAACTTACATGGTCAAGGTAGCAAGTTTAGGGAAGAGCTGAAGGAATATATCACACAATTTAGCTGATCAGAGATGCAAATCTCTTTCCGAGGCATGAGCTCTGAAGCTATATGGAAAACATAAATTCATGCTTCACTACCTTGAAGTGTTAGAGGGAAAAGCAATGAGCAAAAAATGAATGCGGTTGCTGCAGTCTTGATGTTTACACACACTATAGTTGCACTGCAGCAGAAGAGAAATACCAGAGAGAGAGAGAGAGTAGTTCCCCCATAATTAGTTGGGAGAAAAGTATAGTTATAGGAAAATCAATGAAGCAGAGGCAAGGAGAAACTAGGATCCTTAATCTAATATATTTATGGTATGAGTCATTTCTCCAACTATTCTCCTTCAACATCTGTCTTGATGGCTGCCTCCAAAACATTGTCAATTTCTTTGCCTCGAGTAATAAACTTAATAAAATGGTACTAGAACACTCTCAGCAGGATCCTTCTTTCAGAACTATACTATATGAGTAGGATAAAATGAATTACAGATCAGCTACCTCTTTTATCATAATACAGCCAGTCAACTTCCTAGCTTTTATCCCATGTCAGCCCAGAGTAAAATTAAGATAGAATTGGAATTTACTTTATTTTGCAATGTAGCAACTTAAAAAAAAAAAGGTGTACAGTAAACTTGGTGAGCACCGTGAGAAGCGTCTGGCTCAGTGGAACCTCAATATCAACTAGAAAAGTCAATCTTGAACTGTAACTTCCATTCATTTGATGGTTTATTAGCTTTGAACAACATATTAGGAGAACGACAGGTTAAATAAGGTAGAATGGGGTCATGTTCTTGGGTAAGACTAATAGAAGTTATGCTCCTAAATTCACAGCTACACATTTGTACAGCCCTTTTTCAGGTTCTGAAATTCAGGAAGAGTATTCTCTTTGTGGGAAAGGGAGTAGAATTCTAACATAGGTTCAAGGAATGCTGCAAAAAAGGATGGTACATTCAAACAGAACATCTTTTTTCTTCATTTTGTCTGGAATGACACTGCTGAAGGTATAACTTTTACATTGCATCTCTCCTCTGGTATTAGATGCATGAGTCAGATAAATAACATATTGCAAAAATTAGCCTATTTTTTATGGGATGTACTCTTAAAGTGGACATGCATAGAAGTGCCGCAACACACAACAAAACATACAGTAAATATATTTATTTACTTTCATTCTAAATCTACAAATTTAGGCCAGGGGAATGGAGTTTTGCTGGGCTCATTCTGTAGGGCATAACAGCTACTGTTCTTTTAAGAATTTCCTTTCAGAAATCTGCTTCTGTAAGTGAAGCCATCAAGCTATGCCCAAACTTTGAATAAGTACTACCATTTCAAAGACCTTTTGCAGTTACACCTGGATGTCTCAACCCTCTGTGCCTCTCTTTGTCTGTATTAGAGCTTTGTCATTAGGAATGTGATTCATGTTTGTACAGAAGCTTGTGCAACATTACTCATAAACCAAGGGCCTATGCATTTCAGGGATCCTTCTCAAAAATCAAATACTAATATATGGTCATTACATATTTTCTATTGTATTTGTATTGTAATCGAGTGTAGTGAACCTAAAGGCATGAAAATAAAATGACTGTAAAGGAAAGCATGTGTTCAATGGTATATTATCTTCATAACTCAAAAATTACTGTTACTGGAATATGAAATACATTTGGTCAGTATACCAAATATATATATATAAAAGTCAGGGAATCGTTAAATACCTAACAATAATTCTAACAAGGAATGAAAATTTGAATAGAAACCTTGCTATTAACTTAAGAAATGCTAAATTGATTGAACTAGATTAGCAGTAATTCAAGCTATGAGGGCCAGCAGTTACAATCTGTGCTGGTTAGAGGGGAGCTATTCCTTTTAAATGAGAGCCAGGTTGGTAGTGGTGAAGGAATCGGGTTAGAAACTGGGGGACTGAGAGTTCTAGTTCCACCTTAGGCACAAATGGTGATTTTGGGGCAGTTGTTTTCTAAGCCCTAAGAAGGAGGCAATGGCAAATCACTTTTGAAAAAACTTGCCAGAAAACTGCAGCGAGTTGTCCAGGCAATCTCCAAGAATCAAAAGAAACAAAATAATTTAAATAGGACGGGACAACTGCTCTAAATATACTACATAAAAAAACTTGCAAAACCTTACATCCGGTAACATCACATCATGATGAATTGGTTTTAATTTAAAGAAAAGTTGTTACCAGTATTTAGATTTACTAGAATAATGGACAGACAAAACCATTACCACTCTTTCATTACAGTATTATTTCTTGGCGATTATTCTTGGTCATCATAGTAGATCCATTTTCCCTTCTAAGCTGCCGTTAAGCTTAACATGATTCCAACAGAATTGAAATCACAAAGGCATTGTAGGCGATTATTTGAATGATGATTTAAAAAAACAACACTAACTCTCCAAAGGGAAAACGTGGTCACTTGTATTTAGCCAAATATCACACCACAGTATTTTTTGTTGTTGTTCAAATGTGATCAGGTATATTTTTGACAGTTGCTGAAATGTTTTGATCAAGTGTACTTTTATGTATTACAATCAGTGACCTGAATTATCAATGTTTTACTACCTTTCTTTACAAATATTCTGTTTGGCATCAAAAGTAATTACAATCTAGAAGTAAAGTTACATTTTAATGTCATTCATTCATTCATTTATACAGTATATTTCCACATAATGCCCCAAAGGCAGCATTTTCATTTTTATACTTACTTTCAACAATTGGAATCATTGCTGCTATAGTGTAAAACATGAACATCTAAAGCAGCCCTACACTACTTATGATTAGAGAATTTGTCCTAGAAGTTAAGATGCTGGACTAGGAGCAGGGAAACCTGAGTCTTTATCCTGATTTAGGCATGGAAGTTGACTGGACAGTCTTAGACCATTCACTTTCTCTAAGCCCTAGGAAGTAACATTAAAACACTTCCAAAAATATTGCCTAGACCAATGGTTCTCAACTTGTGTTCTACAGTACCCTGTGGGGCCACAATGTCATCACAGGCTTGACATCGTGGCCTTCTTCAAGCGAAGGCTTGAAGAAATGTTATCATTTAAATATTGAGTTACGTTTTGGGGGTCCATGGCCATGGTCCATGGCCACAAAAGGTTTTTAAAGGGGATCCATGATGAAGAAAAGATTGAGAACCACTGGCCTAGATTGCATGTACTTGCAACTGTAGTTGCCAAGAGTCAAGAGTGAGTTGAAAGCAAGCAAGCAAAAAATAATAATACATGGCTTCAAAGAATACTCAAAATATCTAAGGGATTCCACAAAACTCCAGTTTCTATTTTTCTGAAATTATATATCAATCAAACTGAATTATGAAATCTTCAATCCTGGATTTAATTATCAGGGGTAAACCCAATGAAAATTAGTGGGTACTGTTAACTCTTCCCAAATTCTTTCTGCATAGCTTAGCAATTATTTTCAGAAGTATCATAGTGGCAACATTTAACTTTGTGGTTATGAGTCATGTACTTTATTAATTTAATTTAGCTTCCTAGTACACCCACACTGATTTGATATTAGTTGGCAAATAAGAAACTATACAATTTAATTTGGATCAAACAAATAATAACAGTTACCACTTCAGAGTTGAGCCAAGTTATAAGCCAAGGAAAGTACTACATTATATTATAAAGCCATGGCTTCTGATAATTTTATCTGATGAAACCAAAAGCTAGTTGCTGCATTCCATTGAGTATACATACCAGGGCTGTTTATATGCTTTGAAAATAATTTGGAAAAAATGCTTAAGGTCTGGCACAAGCTCACACCTTTTCTATTATTCATTAATGCAAGTCAACTTTTTCAGGGTTCTGCGTAAGTCTGAAAAAAAAGTTGCAGTTGCTTGTTAAAGTCTCAAGTACTTTTTTCAAATTATTGCCCCAAAGTGTTCATCTCTAGTACAAGGTATGTATACTTGCATAGCCATTATAGAGAGATTTTTGTGCAATAATATGTTTGTCTAAAAATATATGATGCAATCCTATACTAAACTGGGAATAAGTTACACTAAATTCAGCAGGGTTTATTATTATGTAGAAAATTGCACTCATTAACATTCTGTGAAACTGAATAATGTGATTGAAGCAAACTATTATTACAATCACCAGAGTAACGATAATAATTGAGGGATATAAATGTAACAAATTACAATGATAATCTGTAAATACTGCAAAAATACACTAATAATTGATCACAGAACGGTTGCACCAAAAAGTAGCAATACATTTTTACTCTTTTAATTATATTAAGCATTTCCCTGGAGGCTTCATTAGTCAAATACGAAGAGGGTGAAAGAGAAATATAATGCAAAGATACAGTATACAAGGAATGTATAACACTTTTCAACATCAAGGTATCTATTGACAAATTAAATCATTAACAAGGTTTTTCATTGAGAGGGGTGCTCAATGAGAACTTTGGAACATGGAACTTTGAGAGCATGTTTTGGACAATTTTATAAAACAGGTGCGACCATGTGATTGGTCATGATGAAGACTTTACCGGATAGCAAATGAAGCTCTGAACTATGCTGGATCTCTGTGGAGCCGAAAGGCACTGTTGGAAATACAGATAATGTATGAAGCTGGTGTTTTGTGGCATGTTAGATTGCCATTTATTGTGCTTGACTAAAAGACTCTTTGAATTCAAGTGGGGTGAATTGCCTAATGAGCACCAAGGAGCATATCAGTGATTACATTGTTGCTCTTGAGTTTCTTTCAGATTTCAGGTTTTACAGACATAAATGGAATTTTTAAACATCTGCTTTATTTTGTATTACTGCTGGCGGCACCGCTTTTGGAATCATAAGGCAGATGTTTCTTTTCCTAGTCTTTATGATTAATATAATAACTTGTTTCACACACATGTACATGTATAACTCTTGAAGCTCAAAAAGCATATGAGTTCCATGAGCTTTGAAAAGGATTTAGCTGATTAGAAGAGAGATTTGCACACACTCCCATGTACACTAAACACCTCTCTCAAAGGTTTTGCACAACCATGCTTAGTAACAACCCTTTCTATCAATATAAATAACAAAATAAAATTTAACTATTAAGAAAGCTAATGTTGGATTAGGAAATATCAAGGTGCAACTTCATCCTTAAAATACTTTTTACATGATCTTACAACTAAAAATAAGCTTTTAGCCATAGTATGTAACTATTCCCCTTAGTCAAAAGTATTCATTAACAAGAGTAACAGTGCCGCTATATCATGAGAAGTATAGATCAGGAAAATTTTCTTCTAGCAAAGCTGAAAGTATCATAAACATTTTACATAGAGTAAATAAATCTTGCCAAAAGTCCTTAATGATGCTTTAAATTGTTACGGTTTTAAGTGCAGTTTGACAAGATGCTTCATTTAAAAGAAATAAACCATTTGCTGGTTTCTTTGGCTTTTCATTAATATATATATATATATATATAGTACTTTTTTAAAATGTATTTTGGATGCAGGTAGCAAGCTATAGGTTTGCACATAATTTTTTGGCATCCATGTTGGCTTCTGTTGGCCTGCAGGCTAAGTAGTCAACTTCTATTCAGCTGAACTCTCCTCTGGCTTGATGTATTGGCTGTGAAACAGCCTAGCGCCTGCGGTAGTCAAAGAAACACTTGAAAATACAGCAAAACATCCACAGAGTTTCTGCAATTTCAGTTCCCAAAAGGCAATCATGATCAAATCATCCTGGAGAGTTGAAGATGAGAATGCTATCACATACCAATCGACTTTTTTCCCCACCTGCCATAGTGAGAAGGTGCATTTTTTCTGAAACAGGAGGGATTGTACATCCAAGCACATATTTCTCCAGGATCTTAACACTTATTGATCTCTTAGCCTCTTCTGGATACAGTGCTTGGGACACATATAACTGGAACAATGCTACAGGCTACAGCCTCAACTTACCAAATTGTTTATCCAAAGGATCATGGAAAATACTTCAGGGGAAATAAAAGTGCACACTAAATGTCCCAAAGGCTTTTTTTTTTTTAAAAGTGCTTCTGGCATACTTTTTTTTTAAACGTCCCCGCATGCGCACACACACATACAGTTTAAAAGTGCTTTTGCTGGAAACCTGAAAATATATATTTTTGTAGCTTTCATGTCATGTCAAATAAGCAAATTTCTGCTTTTCAGGTTTTTTTTCAACTGAACATTTTGTGCTTTCAAGGAACTATCTAAAGCTAACAGTTTCCCAGAGTTCTTTCTCCATCGCTTTTCTACCTTACTGTTTTTTTCTAGAGAAAGCAGTTTAAACAGTTATTTAACAAGCTGTATGATCTCTTGATGCATTATAGCTTCATTAAAATACAGGATGAAAAGCTCATTTTGCAGAGACAGCCTGTCAAAATGAAGTTAGTTAGAATAATGGTTATTATTGGAGTAATAGAGCAGCTCAAATCCAAGATGTTTCTAATACAAGAAGTATTCAAGCAAGAAATGTTTTATAGTGAAAGCTACTAAGATCTCATTCTTCAGTCACTGCACACTTCCAAACTGTGAACATCTGAGAGCCACGAAGCTTTAGGATGTTAGGTAAAGACTGGGTTCTAAAAGTCAGCTTTTCCTCATCTGTTTTTGTGAGATCCTCATCTTAACTGAAACAATGTTCTTCAACAGATGTCATCAACAAGTTTCACTCCATTAATTCCACGATAAGTTACTCGATTTGGACGCACCAAGACTCCATATTTTGGCTTGCAAGTGAAATATCGCTTTTCGCCCACAGAGCCATCATTCTTTCCCTTGGCACTCCGAAGTTCCAAGCCAAGCCAAATGCCTGGAGCAAAATTGGTGGGCCCAATGTAGCGAATTGTGCCCATCTCACTGGAGCTGGTCAGGAGGACCTGAGAGCCTTCATGTAATTTCACTGGGGCTTCTGTGCTTGTAGTAGTAGTGTTGCTCCAACTACGACGCAAAGAAGAATTTTTTGATCTGGACAGAGAAAAAGAGGCAACAACATTTATTTCCAATTGAAAATTAAAAAAAAAAGTAAAATAAAAAATACAACATTGCACAGCAAAAGGGAATTGGCCTCCAATGTATTAAATTAAGCTCAAGGACCTCTTTCTACTAATTTGATTCTAATTCAATTTCCAAAGCAAAATATGTATTTGACTTATTCTTTGATAAGTTTACTATATTTCTATTCTGTCAGTGTTATACAAGAAGAAAACTTAAATAATCTTCTTCATTCACATTAAACTGAAAGTCAAGAAGATTTTACAAGTATAACCCTTTCCTCTCAATGCCCATATTAGCTGTGAAAGAGCTAAATATGCCAAGATGCTGTAAAATAAGCAAAAATAATAATTGCTGTCCTGTTGCAATCCCAATAACTATCAGTTTGTCATGTGTCAAATACGCTCACTATATTTTAAAAACAAGGATGTTAAAATCAAGTAAGTGTTTAATGTTACTTCCAGTGTGGTCTAAGCAAGGTTCCAATAAAAAGCAGCACAAAGTATGGAACATGAGAGAGGCAAGAGTTTAGAAAATGTTAGCCATGTAGTCTAGCACGGGGGTCAGCAACCTGCAGCTCTGGAGCCGCATGTGGCTCTTTCATCCCTCTGCTGTGGCTCCCTGTTGCCAGTCAACTCCACAATTGATAGGGCTGTCAGTCAGGACAGGTAGAAGAAAAAGGATGCTGTGCTAGGAGGAGACTCTATGGTGGGGAGAACCAGACTTCCGGTTGGCAGAGGAAAAAGGATGCTGCGCTAGGAGGGGACACTATGGTGGTGGGAACCAGACTTCCCATTGGCTCCAGAATTGAAGGGGGGGCTTCTGATTAGGGCCTTTGTGGCTTTTTGACTGTTTAAGGTTGCCGACTCCTGGTCTAGCATGAGCTGACAGGAATGTGGCAATGATTTTTAATATTTTTTACCATCTTGAGTTATTCACTTCAGAGTAGATTACTGCTTGTTTCTAACAATTATCAACCACTGCTGCATGACAATTCATAGATATGCAGAACATCTTTGGCATTGTTCTTCTTACAGACATTCAGAAAGATATGGGATTTGCATGCATATACCAAAATGATTCTTTAATCATGAAGATTCATGCCTCCTCAGATAAAAGGGGATTTTAAGTCTTCTAATCTCAGAAAATTAGGAATATATAAATGCTGTTCTTTCTTCTATAAAGTCACTTACTTGACAAAGAAATTTCTCCTGTTTATCTCTTTTTGTGAAGCTGCAGAGGTTGTACTGAAACTTCGTTGAAAACCTGAATGAAAAAAAGCAGGATAAGCTTTTAATTGAGCATGCAATACATTTCTATGGTAGTCTTGTAACTATGAATCTTCAGGTATTTTGGATGATGAGAAAAAACTAAAATCAGCAGAAAAAGCCAATGAGGAAGGCTACACTAAAAGCCAAATGAAGATCTGTAAACAAAGAAAGTATACTGAGAACAGAAAGCAGGATGAGTCACAAGAAGATAATTGATAAATAGCTGTAGTAGTAGACAGGATGTTGAAGAAGCTAAAGCTCAGAATAAATTGAGGTTGTCAAAAGATACTAAAGAAATCAAAATAGTTTATTAAGATAAACTCAAAATAATAGGGGTAGCTGTAGTATGATAACTGTTTAATAAACACAGAAAAATCTAACAAATAGCAAAAGAAATCTACTCTGAATCTTTTTTCAACATTTCATGGAGAGGAAGCTTCAACATGACGGAAACATCGTTATGGAATATCTATTCTCCATTAATATGTTTAAATATCCAGATTAGCTGTGTCCTCTGGGGTAATGAAAGAACTTGCCACCAATGTGGTCAAATGTTTATCTGTAAGTAATACTGGGGAACTGGTAAAGCATCAGTTAACTAGACGAGAACTAAATCTCCATCTACCAAAAGGAGAAAAGTGAGGAACCAGGGAACTACAACCTGGCCAGTCTAACACTGAAGCCTGGGAAGAGAAAGAACAAATTGTAAAGATTTGAACCTTGAAAATAATGCACTAAGAAGCAGGTGTTAGTATGGACTTGTCAAGAACAAGTCCAATCTTCTTTTGATGTAGTAACTTCTTTAGTACTTTGTAATTATATAGATATAATTTCAGCAAAGATTTTAATAAAATCCCCTCTCCCGTGATATTTTGATTAACACGATGATCAACTATGGGCTGGTTAGCATCACAATTATATGACAACACAGTGCACTTATCAATGAATCATATCAAGATGGAGAAAGGTATCAATTGAAGCACCACACAAACTGGAAAGAACTATCATGTCCCACAATGTTGTGTGTTAGTCAAACTTCACCTTAAGCAGTCTGTCTAATTCTGGGAACTCTAAAAAGGATTCATAGAAAAAATCAGAGGAGAACAATGAAGATGACGTAGGGATAGAAATTAAGAAACTAGGTTAACTTAATCCTGAGAAGACTGAAGTAGGATATGATAGCATTCTTTAAAATAGTTGAACATATGTCAAAACAAAAGAATTGTTCTCCATTCAGGTTCCAAGTATAAGACATGGATTCGTGAATTTGAGATGCAAGAAGGCAGATTCCAATTGAATGCTAAAGGGAAAATGAGAGCAATTCAAAAATAGAACTAATTTGCAGAAGTGAAGTCTCAATTGCTCAGTGTATTAAAATGGAAACTAGACAGCCATCTTTCACAGAGGATTCAATTTGCATTTCGGCATTAAGTTGGGTATTGGCTTTGAAAGCATATAGGGCCCCTCCCACTTCCAACATTCCCAGTCACTATGCCTAACAACCAACCTAGTTACAGGCAATATTTATGAATATATTAATATACGCACATTAAAAAATACAGCACAAAAAAACTAAAGTAGTTAATTTCTAATTTGCTATTCCTAATGATTCAGTCTGTGTTGAAAATATAATTGTTTTTTCTAACATGAAAATTTAAACTTAATCTCTGAACTGAAATACTTAAAATAACAGACACTCCTGGATTGATCTTCAATAGATATCTCAGAATTAGATTACTAACTCAGAATCTAATATTAATATTAGAATACTAATAATAAAACCACACACTTTGGATTTTATACAAAATATGTAAGATAATGTATATATTCAATATTTAAGCTTTTAACTGCATTTCACAAAGATATATGTATGTAGATCTCTGGAATCTAGGAATATAATCAATAGATCTCTGGAATCACACAAAAGATCCACTCTTCCTAAAAAAACATATTTAAATCCAGAAAAGCATTGAAAAAATAAAACAAAGGAAAGAAAAAGGACATAACACTTGTATTTCCCAATTCATTCTCACTTTACATCATCTACAGCAAATATATCATGTTCAAGAAACTAAAATTTGTGTAATTTGCATAGGTAATAGAAAACAAAAACAGGTTCATGTTGTATTCTTACCAGGGAAAGAATGATTCATTTTACTTGAAGTATCTGTGAGAGATTCTAGTGATCCTGTTAACCTACAAATGAAATCATGTATTATTTTTTTCTCACTCAAGATAACAAAAGAAAAATAACAGCAGCGTAATTCTTCCTTTTACTCTACCACTGGTAAATATCCTTCAGCATATAACAACATACTATGGATTGACTTTTCCGAAATCAGAATACAATCTTCCCGAACCTACAGGTAGTCCTTGACTTATAACCACAATTGAGCCCAAAATTTATGTTATTAAGTGAGACATTTATCTAGTTTTGCCCCATTTTATGACCTTTCTTGTCACAGCTGTTAAATGAATCACTGCAGTTAATAAGTTAGTAACCCAGTTACTAACTTTTCCCATTGGCTTTCCCATTGACTTTGTCAGAAGGCTGCAAAAGGTGATCACATGTCCTTGGGACACAGCAACAGTCATAAATATGAACCAGTTGCCAAAAAATTTTTTGATATGATCATGGGGATGTTCCAAAGGTCGTAACTAGGAAAAATGGTTAAGTTGTAAGTCACATTTTCAGTGCTGTTATAATTTTGAACGGTCACTAAACAAACTGGACTATCTGAAGATGGATTCACCCTATAGTATTCATAATCCTGAAGCAAGATCCTTTTACTAGTTGAAGAAAATTGATCTAACATAATCAAGAATGAAGTGCTGGGACATCACTGCAGAAAAACTGGTAATGGAAGGCCCAACTGGAAATGGGTCTTTAGAACAGATAAATACTTTCCCCCATAATTCACACTGTCCCCATTATTCTCATTCAGGTGCAAGAGGGACAGAATAAATATCTATCTATTCCCTAAATGAATAAAGCATTTCAGGGATCCAAAACTCTGCGGCAGCTTATGCAGCAACAAAGTATATATCCTGTAAATCCGCTTTAAGGAGCCCCATACCAGAATTATTTTTCACCTCTTGTAGTTAAGTAGCTATGAATTCCCAAACAGCAACCACAGCTATGAGAATCTCAATTCCAAAATGTGGAAAATTTGTAATTTCTGACACTAGTGGAAGATTACCATGGTTCCAATCCAATTTCTTGTCTAGCTAGCGGCCAACACAGACTTTTTAATTGGTGCTTGTTTTCTTTTTTCTCTGTATAGAATCTATTGTTTCTACTGAATCCATGTCATTCTTTTATGCTGTCTGTGTCAGTGCTAATTTCAATTTTCCACTGCACATTCTCCAAGGTACTTCTCAACCTGTGTTTTTTAGCCTCATTTGCCACTATTTCCCCTTATTTGCCCACCATGATATTTTCTCTTCTATTCTCCATGCCACCTCAAAGTCCCTCTCATTCACAACACTAAATACTGTCTGCTAGGGTACATCACAATTTAGTTAATAGTAACTGAAGTGCCACCAAAGCAGTGTCAGCTCTGAGTACCCACATAGATAGATCTGTTTCCAAGCTGGCCCTTCAAGTCTCCCCAATCATTTTATTCTGCTTTATAGCACTAGAAGTTAAATGAAGATTTCAGAAATCTTTCTTTCAATTATGGGACTACATATACTGACATCAGATGCAACTACTTTTATTTAAAAAAAACTCAAAACACAAGTCAAGTTTATTGATTATCTCACATTAGTCTTGAAGACTTATTAGTTTCTTTGGTCAAGCTTATATCAGAGTAAGGATAATAAAAATTGGATAGGTGGGAATATCGTACTGATGATGTTACCTACTTTGGTAATGAAACCACTGCAAGAAAACTACCAAGCTCAGAGAGCACCAAGGATCTACAATTTGGCACTGACCTAGGCTTCTCTCCAACTGGAAAAGGTTTCTGAATGAAAGTAATACAATAAAAATATTTGATGCTGAAACCACAGTCTATGGCACTTACTTTTGCACTCTAGATGGTGGTGCAAAAACACCATATCTGGGGGGGCATCTGAAGTATTGTATGCCTGCAACTGAGCCATCATTCTTGCCACGGGGTTTATCCAGTTCTATGCCATACCAAAGCCCTGCAACAAGAAATACCTTTTTTTTTCCAAACGGGGTATTGTTCATTAAAAAGAGTTTCATCTGAAAAGAAATGCTCCTCACATTTTGAATCTGCAGAACCAAAGGAGGGGGAAGGCTGTTTCAAATAAATAAATCAGCTTCAGTAAACTACCCAAACAATGAAGTTCTCTCAAAAATTGTTTCAGCTTGTATTTTAGCATTTAACTCCACTACATATACAAAGAAGCTGATGGAATAAGGAGAGGAAAATAGGATATCAATTGCTAAATACTGCAATTCAATCTTGGGAAGAACAATAAAGCTTTAAAATCAGACTTTTCAATTTAGAGGAACAATGAGTGCTTCAGAGGCAACAGTGACATCTGCAAGTTTATCAGTAACTATGCATTTAAATAACTTTTAGGAAACTGTACTTTAAATTCTCTCAGCTGGAGTGAAATATTACAGAGTACAATTTTTTGAAAAAAGAGAAGACATGCTCAATTATTGTTGACTAGCAACTTGACTTCGTCAGTCTTTTTGTTAGGACAGTCATTTTTTTCTATTAATTTTTCCAACATGCAGGTGAAAACATAATGTCTCTAGGTGTTCTGTTATCTACTCTGGTAAAGTAGGTAGAGAATAGACTCTGATAACAAACAGACTCTTTACCCTATCTACCACTTTCAATATGCTCTTTCATCTATTAAAAAGATAGAAGTCAATTTATTTATTTATTCATTCATTTCTTCCTTAATGTACTCAAATAGCAGTTTTTTATATTCTACATAAACTGCTATT